>PVJD01006805.1:0-93032 GCA_004026545.1 Mormoops blainvillei
AGAGAAAGAAAAGGAAGGAAGGAAGGAAGGAAGGAAGGAAGGAAGGAAGGAAGGAAGGAAGGAAGGAAGGAAGGAAGGAAGGAAAGAAAGAAAGAAAGGAAGAAAGGAAGAAAGGAAGAAAGGAAGAAAGGAAGAAAGAAAGGCAGCCAAGGGTGAATTTTAGTACATTAAGTTTATACTTTAAATTCCTGTTACAAACTTGCAAGAAGTGAGCCACAAATCTATTTCAACAGTCCAGACAGAACAGGGAAGTGTGGTCAACTTTGTCATTCACAGTGCAAAAATAGTAAATTACTCAGAAGAGCAGCTACTGCCAGGTAGGACCACCCCCTGAGAGAAATTTGTCCTGGGGGTCCTCGTGAAACAAAGACAACAGAAACTAGCCAATGCACGCTCATCAGCAGGCCTGGCCCTGGCCCTGGCTGCGCGATGCTGTTGGGCGGGAATCAGGGGAGTGCGCTTCCTGAAGCTCCGTGTGCGCCCCCAGCAGTCGGGCCTGAGAGATCAGTTTCTCATTTCGTATTACGGGGGCGCTCAGTCTCAACGAAATGGCTGAGAGAAACTGCTCCCAATCCATGTTACTGAGATGATGATCGAAACGCGAAATTCTGAGTAAATGGTGCTTCATTTATTAACATCTGTGCCTGATACCTTGTGGTCACGTAATATTATTTTTCTCAATGAGTAAATAATGTTCTAATGTTCGTACTACTTCTTTCTTCTGCTGCTACCCTGTTGAGGCCATTATTAAAAAGAGGTAAAAAATTAAATAAAATAAAAAATTGAGAAAATAAAAGAGAAAGTTAAATATTCTAAAAGAATAAATGTTTTGATGAAAATAAAATTATATAAGGTAAAAATAAAGTAGCGAACAAGAAGTAATTGAATAGACAATAATGTAGAATAAATGTAACATGATAAATTTATAAAAATGTAAAAAAATGTGAACTTTCCAGGTAGAAGACAACATAAAGGTATAAAACCCAAGAAGTAAAGAATCAAGAAATCCAAATGCTTTGATATTAAAAATACAATTTAAAAATTAACAATAAATAACATTTCTCATAGTAATAAGTTGAAATCATTTTGAGATACTAAACTACAAAGCAAAATTTGTTTATAACAAATATGAAAAAAATAGTACTTGAAAAAAAGGAAGAGAAGTGACATGAGTCCAGGGAATGTACACACTCAAGATAACGAGTCCCAAGGCAGAATCATAAAAACCCTTTTACTCTTGTCACTAAGTTAGTCCCCTGAGCGTCTTGTAGACCAAATGGTCTTTGAAAAGTAGGTAAATTATTCAAGCGAAGGGGGAGGGAATTCCTTCTACTACCTCAGTCGCTGGCAACTAATAACTTGTCACTCTTCAATGAGTTCTGGCAATAATAAATTCCAATTTTTGAGAAAAAAAATCAAAGGAAATGGAGAATTAGTATTTTTCATCTTGAGATGTTTCCTCAATACAATTTACCTTTTATTCATTTGCTTATATCATGTCTCCATAACTTTAACATTCTTGAGTTGTGGACAGAGCAACTAATTGCTTAATTGATTTTTTTAAGAAACATATCAAGCAGTAATGGAATTTTGTTCAGAATTCGTTTAACTATCAGAAGGAATTTTTTCACCCTTTTTACTTTTTAAAATTTTATAAGGAGAGGTGTGATTAAACTGAATATTATATCTCAAACCTCAAAATTATATGAAAATTATATGAAATATTCATTGTTTCAGGACATATAAAAGCAGATACTTTTTCTAATAGGTAACAAATTTAAGAAACCCATCCATTTATACTCTTGCATTAAAATATTATATATGTTAAGAAAAAATTAGAAACATTTCATGAGTAGTAGGTGTGATGGTCATAGTTATCTTTTAACTTCTAACAAATAATTCTGCATGAATTTATTGTGATGCAGATACATTAATAAGATAAACAACTATCAGCATGTATATAAAACTAAAGAAAGATAAGTTTATATAAAATTTGTGTTGGCGTTAGAATGCGAAGGCAGGCTGGGAAAGCTGAGATTGTTTCCTCAGGTACTGTGTAGATTGTGTGTTTATCTTTGCTAACGACCAAACCTCCAACTAATAAGTTTACTGAATGATCTATGTGCATGTTCTTGCCCTTGTTCAAACAAACAGGCTAGAGCTTGTGGTAAAAAGATGACCTTACAAGTACAAAATACACACTCCTCAGGCATATTTAAGACATTAACTGTGATAAGCAGAGAGCTCAGTCTTGTGTAATCTGTCAACAAACTAATAAATTACTTTGGTCAAGGAAGGAGGAACTTCCTCTCCGTGACCATCTGCATGCACAGGGGGATAGGTTAGTAATTAGGATTCCAAGAGAACTGAAGGTTTGACAAGATAAGAAAAGGCTTAATACTTAAAGTTAAGGTCTAATCCTTTTAGGAACTGATTAACACACACTTAACTTTTTTTGGCATTC
Source organism: Mormoops blainvillei (assembly GCA_004026545.1). Classification (NCBI taxonomy): domain Eukaryota; kingdom Metazoa; phylum Chordata; class Mammalia; order Chiroptera; family Mormoopidae; genus Mormoops; species Mormoops blainvillei. Next base: position 2,465 of record PVJD01006805.1, read on the forward strand.
TATCTATAAATATTAAGAGATTACAAAGAAATATGATCAGGCAGTAGGAATGTCCATTTAGTGCCCTACCCCAAATTCAATAGAGTTCTATTTTCACTGACGTCAAAAGGAGTTCTCTAAGGGAACCACACTCGGGTGCTTTTTTGGTTATTGAATCAAACCCAGATTTACTTAACTCTCCTGCAAAGGATTAGTTATTTAAGCTCTTTAGTATATATTTTGGCTACGGAATTGGAGTCAGGAGGCCTGGATTTATATCTTTGCCCTTATGCTCAGGGGCAATTTGACTTAAGGTCATACCTCTTTCATCAAGAGAACCCCAAATGCCCTACGACAGCAAGCCTTTGGATGAACTGACAGAAAAGAAAAGCAAACATACTAAGCCTTGGTTGGAAATGAGGAGAACCTTCCTGCTCACCTGTTGGAAATTTTGGCTAAAATTCACCATTAGGTTTCTTTTAAAAATCCACACTGAAGTTTTTGGACTACAAGATGAGAGAAATAGGTTGTGAGAATCCTAGGGATATCATTCTTTGTCATGTAACTTGTCACAGTCCTGCATTCTTGGTTTCCTTTTACGTTCCTTATGTATATTGGGTTCCAAGTAATTCATCAAGTCACAGAGACTTAAGGAAGACTAGAATTACTGCCCGTATCTCCAGGCCTACAGCAAGTGCTATAAAACATATGTAATTATATATAAATGGAATCTTTTGGAGAGTTTCTAAGAACTTGGAATTCAGCCTAAGTTTATTAATGAGTCTTAACATGAGGCTCATCAATTGTTCGTATAAAAAAAATGCTGCCGGATGATGGGAAGACTAAGCTTTGCACAGAGTTTTTTTTTTTTATATAAACATAGCTTTAATCTTATAATTTGTAACATAGTTTTATTCATAATCAAAAAAAGAAAAGATTCATCAAGGAAGTAAAAGTTATTTCTTCTTTGAGTTATGGGATCATATATCTCTAAGTCATAAAGCTTGCAATGAAGTGAGATTGCACAAACACACACCCAAATATGACTGAGCTCTCTTACAAAGTGAGTTGGTCCCATTCCATTAATTTTCTTTAGAGTATGAGGGAAAAAATGGATATTCAGGAGAATGAAGGAAAGGCTTTGGATAAAGATATCTGAATACATTCTTCATTGTTGAAAATTGATGCAGACTTCAGGAAAATAATGTTTATCATTTAATTTAGATAAAGAAAAGTTCTATTTTTGAAAGTATTTATCTTTTGTTACAAATTGCCAAGAAGGTCAAATTCAGTTCAATGAGCCTGTCACATTTTAAGGCCAGTCATGTTTTAAAATATCTCTTTGAAAATTAAATGTTCTTCTCTGATTTTGTATATTTTTAAGATTTGTGTTTCTTCTGAAAACTTTCTGCCAAATGTGTTAGAAACATGATTCTAAATTGTAAGACATTCTATATGTTTTTAGACATTTGCTTTTTCCCTGCTTTCTGCTGGAATTTTAATTACACAGGATGACCAATTATTCTTTCTGTTACCACAAGGTTGTTCTCATTTTTGTCCCCATCAGAGAGAACTCAATACAACCCAAGAAGAGACAACACCAGCAATCTTAGCCCACCCTCCACTGTCTCTATCCTCCACTTGGTGTGTAGAGATAAAGGCCTTGCTCCAGCTTCTATTTGTTGGTCTCATAATGGCTGCTAGATGCTCACACTGCTAAGTCCCTCTCTACCCATCAGTCTTTAGGTTGTGGTCCCTGCAGTGATACAGGGACTTCAAAACTGCCCCTACCAGTTTCACTTCTCTTACTCTCTATAGAGAACCAGTAGGACAGCAATTCTGCTTACATCCCTATACAACCTAGTTTTCATATCTAACAGTCCAACATTGCTCCAGGGATGAAATACTAAGAACCAGCCATGATCTGCCTTGTTCCTGTGCTAGAAAATTGCCTAGATAACTTGTAAACATTCACCACTATTCGAGGTCATAACAGTTCGCCCTTCTCATTAATTGGAAGCCCTAGTACTATTGCCTAAATCACAAGTATATTTGCATTTGCCGCATTTCTACGATGACCTCTTCATTTAGGTCAGTTTCCTCAGCAAATGCTTCACCCCAGATTTGTCATTATTCTATTCTATGTCCTCTTTTCTGAATTTATAATTCATGTTGTTCAATTTACTCATTCCAGTTTAAATTAAGCATTGTGCTCTATCTTGTTTGTGGTTTTGGTTTTGTTAATCTCAATTCACAGATGAGGTATTTACCTAAACTCAATGGACTTTAAGTAAATTTCCTAAATTCTTAAACTAGCAGTGAATAGAATTTGACTGAAAGTCATATCTGTCCCATTCAAAATTCTGTTCTCTCTCAACATATAGCATGCTATGTAATGACTCAACATATTGTCCTAAGTGCTATGGTTGAAGTTAGATCCAAAATGTAAAGACAAAACAGAGGAAGTACCTACATTTCTTTCCCTTAAAGACATTTTTGTTAAGTGCCTTCTAAGTGTCAAGTAATCCATTATGGCCTGGAACCAAGACAGAAATAGTCCATGCCTCCCTGGAAGGATATATTTCTCCCAGTATTCCTCAGTGTTTCCCCAAGGTCTGTCTCATCACTGATACATCATGAAGACAAATGTTCCCTTTTCTATGTGCACTGTAACCCTTCTTAGCAATATGTGCTTCCAGCCATCTTTTTCAGCAAGCTTCTTTTATATGTTTTTAGGTTTGAACTAGGGAAACAAGTCAGTAAAGTCCAGAACTTGTCACCTAAAATTGCCCCTTTGGCTGTCTCCTTTGCTCTATTTTAAAGAAGATCTAGGGTCAAAAAGTTTACAGCTTTAAAATGTCTTTTGCTCCCAGTCTGACTGTCAAGTCAATTGTTATTTCCTAAAAGTATTTCAACCCAGATAAACTTAATACTTGACAAAATCCCCAAATATATTTTCCTGTGTTCTTATCTTGTTGCAAATCCCCAGTGAAACGTCAACAACACTGAAAAAAGCTAAGATACATGCTTGTACATATTCTTGTAATTCATTTTGCCTTTAACAGCTGAGGTCAAATTTCAAGCATTACTTTTATATATTTTCCCCTCCTGAGCAGAGATGTAAATCACTGGCTGACTTTATTTGCCCTTCATCATTAGATAGTCTTCTTAACAAGGGAAGCTTGCCTCACAAGTGTACAGACTTTAACTAGCAACATAAATTGATATCTAGGACATGTCAACTGAAAATTTTAGTTATTTCCAAAAGCTGCAGGTGCTAGGAAATACAGCCAACTGGAATTTATCTTACAAACAACACTGAGTATAGACAAAACCTTGCAAGAATTACTTCCCCAAATGTTTAACAATTAGAATCTGACAAAAGATACGTTTACCAAGTACAACTGAAGTTTAAGTATCATGAACTTCTTTTTATCCCTAAACAACAGAAAAGTTTCCAAAACCAAGCTTGTACTAATCTATACTGTGCTGTATAATTATCTTGGCAGGAAGATAATTTGGAATGAAAATATTTGAAATCTGGAATTAATCAGGCAGCTTACCCATCTAAATTTTGACCGTCTAGATAAAGGTTTTCAAGTGAAGCTATTCATTCTAACTGGTCAAATTCCAACCAGTTCAAGCTATCAAGTAAGATGTTATCTTCTTCTTAGCCGTACACAAAACATTAAGTGTCAGTATTGTATCTCAGTTCCAATATTGCCTTCACATGCACCAAATGCCTAATTGAGGACAAATGTGAATAACACTATATGGAATATTCAAAACCTGGGTATGCTCCATTCTTTGCCAATCATGAGAAATTGCTACACTGTTTATAATTTACTCTATGTCTGAAACACAAACATTTATACGTAGTTTCTTTGCCAAATAGGGCTTGCCTGTAAAGATCATATACTGGGATAACTTTATTTGGAAAGGATATGATGATAACAGCTTGTTTTATTTTAGTATTTCCTAATCTGTCCTGAATTTTTATTCAACTATGAAAAGTTTACATAAAAGACAGGAAGAAGTAACAAAGTTTAAAACTATAAGCTACAGATAAATCTAAACCTGAACTTAAAAATTAATTATGTAACTGTGGTAATAAATTCCCTTCAGATATTTTAACTTAAAACCCTTTTGGACCAAATAAAAACATAGAATATTGAACTCATTTTATACAGTAAACTCTGTTTTCTTCATATAAAATTGCAAATATTGTAGTATCTTTATACCAACAATTTGAAACCATAGCTGGTGGGCAATAACGTTCTAGTCAAGACGCAGAAGTCATGCTAGTGATTTGATTTATTTTTGCTTTTTAAAAACTTTTAATTTAGAAATAACTTCAGACATAAAAACTTGCAAATATAGTACAAATATTTCCTGAAAATTCTTTGCCGCCTTCTCCAAATGCTAACAACTTGTATAACCATAGCACAGTGATAAAAATTGGAATTAATATTGATACACTACTAACCTAGGTACTTTATTCAAATTTGCTAGTGGTTCGACAAATTCATTTTTACCATCCTAATAAACAACACAGACTCATTGCATTTAGTTTACACTTCTTAAATCTGACTCACACATTTTTTTGGCAAGGGTAACACAGAAATTAGTTACACCTTTTTCAGTGCGTCATATCATACCAGGTATATGGTGACAACATGCCTCATTAGTAGTGATACTAAACTTGACAACTTTGTTAGGTGATACCTGCCAAATTTCTGTCCCCCAAAACTACTGTTTTCCGCTTTTAATTAATAGTATGTGTCTTATGGGGAGATGCTTTGCAGCTTTCCCCAACTAATTTTAGCATATAATGGTAATGTACTTGCCTAGGACAATTATTTCAGTGGTGATGTTGTATTTCTAGAATTCTATCTCTATATATTCAAATTGTGCTATATGAAAAAGTTGTCCCTTCTCAATTTCTCTATCCATCATCCACTTATTTATTTATTATATCAATGTAAAGTCATGGATATTTACTTTAGCTTATGGGATTTAATACCTTGCTTAGTATTATTTTGTGGCTAAAAATGTCCCAGATTTGGCCACTGGTAGCTTTTTTATTTTAACCCCTGAATTCTTTTAACATGACATTATCTTTTCTGAGCATTTTTTTACTTTATGCAATCATATGATTAATGTTTGAAGTTCATCTTGTACTTTTGTTGCCTCCGACCTAGAAGTACGCATTTTCTTTTACTGGAAAATGGTATTTATAATTGGATATCTGAGCACTAGATTTGATTATTAATATTAAGATATGATTATTTTTAGAATAATCTGAGCTAGGAAATATATGTATGCACACATATTCCCATGCATTTACATTAATATTTAAGTATCTGTACATGTTTAATTAAAAAAAATTATGTTCTATCTTAATATTTCTAATTTCAGTACAACACCACCAGGTTAATTCTGGTCTTTACCTTTCTTTATTTTTCATACCTGCCTCTGACAGTGAGAACCCTGGTTTTCATTATCCATAATACATTTACCAGTTTGAGTGAAGTGTAGAAACCCTGACCTCCTTTAACATTCTTTTACCTGTACCATTTATAATTTTCTTAAATAATTCTTCTGTAAACATTTAGAGTCATATCGTATAGTGTCATTTTTCATCAACAATGAAATATAATTTAGGAAACTCAACAGGAGAAAAATGTATATGAGGGAAGATCCCCCCAAACCAGAATTTATTTATAAAAAATTGTGTATTTATTATATTCTAACATGTTTAAACTTCAATTACCTTCAAAATACTGTCCATTTGATGCAATACACCTATCGACAGGTTTTTTTCCACTGTTCAAAGCAGTTTTTTAACTCGTCAATTTTGATGCCTTTTAGTGCTTTTCAGGTTTGTTTCACCTTTTCCACATTGGCAAAACATTTCCCTTTGAGGACTGCTCTCATCAGGGGGAACAAAAAAAAGCCACTCTAGGTGAGATGGGGTGAAAAGGAAGGGTGGGGAAAGGGGCCATTTTTGTCCAAAAACTGCTGAACCCTCAGCGTGGTGTGAACAGGTGCACTCATAAATCATCATGAGATGGTCAAACACGTTGAAAGAGTCTTCCAGAAAATTCACTGAAGCTGAACACAGCCTCTCACAACCACACAAACTGACACACTGATACAGATGAGTTCCTAGAACACTCTCCTAGCAGGGGAAGCCTGTACTACAAGGGGCCCATGCTCCAGGAAATAATTCTATTTTTCTTGGGGTCCCCCGTCGTGTGTATGTGTGTGTGTATTTTTTCCAGTGACATGTATATTTATGTTAACATAAATTAGATATATAAATAAAATACATATTTATATGCTCATGTGCATGTATGATTTTATGGATAATAAAGGTTGATTGAAACAATCGGTATATGGCAATGACCAACTATAGAGGGATTTTTAAAACCAAATAGCCAATACAGCAATTCTATAAAAAAAAAAAAAAAACTTGGAAAAAAATTCCAATGGTCTGTTAAGCATTGACTTTTTAATGTGGAGATCAGGTACCTCTAGAAATAGTTACTTTTAGATGATCCATCTTTTTTATGGCTTTGCAGAGATCAAGGATACTTCCAGGATGTTTTCTCAGGGTGAATTTGAAACTGAAGTAACATTGAAATATTCATCATAGACTCCCAAGCATGAGTTTAATTAGTTTTATAGGTAAATTTTGCATATCTACAACCTATTAAAGTAAATAGAAGAAAATTTTCTTTTTTAACAGGACATTTAAAAACTTTATTATAAATTTCCCTTCAGTAGTGCTATATTCTTTTCCCTGGAAAACCTTTCTTTTCAGTAAATGAATGATTCTTAGCTGTATGGATTAAAGGTAAAATGATTTTTCCACATATGCATAAGATTGTAACCATATGCACCCAACAGTCCACGTTCTACGATGGGTTCTGTTACATGAAAATAAATGACAAAATCTCTGCCTGGAAAGTCAATATTACAGGGGAATAAGTGATGTAATAAAAATAACCAGAGTGTTGTCTGTTAACTTTAATTGGAATACACTTTCACTGCAGTTTCCAGAATAAGATTAATGCATATTAAATAAAAAGAAAAAAGTAAAAAATATTGAATAGGTTTAATAATTAAAAGCATGTATTTGCATTTTACAAGCATTGTTTACTTTTTTGTGGTATGAGCATTATTTTAACTGAGCAGAAATAGAAACTATGGTTGATTAATTGGCATTAATTCATGAGATTCGTGATCCAGGATAAACTTTAAGGTTCTCCTCTGCCCCTCAGTCATTCAGTAAAGTAGTTTTATGTATTAAAAGTTGCCTGGATATTAATTTTTTTAAAAAAGAGTTTTTCTAATTCCATGCTTAAAAACTACTAGATAGTGTAAAAGAGAGCATCCTTTTCCCAACTCTGGTTTTCTTGAGAAAGGTTTTCTTTAAACATACTATTAGCTCCCTCCTGCTCCCCGTGTCTCCCCCGGAGTTATCTAGTGGGTTGGAGTTATTTGGTCCATGGGTGCCAATATCAGTGCACAATTCTCGGTGAGAAAGGTTAAGCTCTCAGAAGTCCATTTTATGAGATTTGGTCACTTTACATCGTCTTTCTTCATTCAGACTCAGATAAATGTGCTGAATCTGAAGACAAAATTTCCAGCCATGGGCTGCCCAAGGTGTAGCCTGGGGCAGTGTTCTTTATTTAACGTACTTGACTCTCAGGAAGAGTTATGCATCCTGGCTTTATCTGTGATAAATGAGATATTGTGGACTTCCATCTTTTGTTTTAAATTTCTTAAGTTAGTCAAAATCTGGTCTGAGAATGAGAATGATGGACGCTTCCAAGATGCAACTGATTAAATGACCTTCAAGGGTTTTCTCCTCTATGCAAAGAGAATAAATTTTGCTACCTAGTGACTGAGTACTCAGTGCCACTCTTTTACATGACTCTTACATACTGTATCTTCTAACTCCTTTAAAGTCTCATATGGCTGCCCCTCTTATGTTCATTGATTAAGACGAACATAATGTAATAATTAAGAAATTGAGACACAAAGATGTTAGTTACTTGCCAAAGGACATAACTAATAAGTGGCAGAGCTTCAGGTCAAATTTAGTTGTCAGTTTTAAAGGTTATTTAAAAAATATATTTATTGTGAAAAACATGTTATAGCATGACATAATTAATTTAACATGTGATATTTTGGTATTGAAAAGAATACTGTTTAATAATAAGCAAGAGTGCTCATAATTTGATCGCCTTTCATCACTTTTTTTTTTGATCACTTTTCAACTTCCCATCTCTGATTAATCTAGTGCCAATAGGTTGGTTTTTTTTTTTTATATGCTCAGAACTTTTCCCTTGCTCTTATAAAACTTGTATACATTTGTAGATAATTTGGGTGTTTTACTTATAGATTCATGATCTATAAATTATACTACTATTAAACACTTTTTCAATAACAATATATCATACGTCAAATTCTATTTTTAACTTAAGCTAGGCACATTTATTATTTTACCAGAATTAGATTACCCATGCATGCTTGACCAGTTCTAAAGTTGTCTTTTTGTCTTTAAATTATTTCCCTGTCTCCCCTCTTCTTTCTGTACCACTGCATGTAGCAACACTATGACATAAACACACACAACAGAGTCAAGTCTTCTATGAGCCTATGTACCCTACAAAACATGTAGATTTTTAACATGAATTCAGATAAATAAGGTTATAAGACTCAACTTTACAAGGAGTTTCATTTACTACTCCTATTTGTCTTGCAAAGTTTTTATATTATTTGAAAGGATTCTTAAAGATTCTGTTTGCTTCAGGAACAGATGGGCACCATCACATGAGAGCTACCCACGCGGTTTTATAGTTAATGCCATTTGTGGCAAGTTTTCTAGTTGACGTTTTACAGTTTATAAATTCATAGCAATAAAAACCTTTTGCAACACACATCCCATCGTGTCATTTCTTTTGTTGACTAGGTATCATTTGCATTCTTTTCATAGGTTTCGTTAACCTTTACTCTTCTTTTTCTTTCATTAAATTAGAATTACATAAACTACTTACAGACACATGTTTTTTTGCTAAATAGTATAGTTAAAAATGTGTAACAGTTCCAAAAAGGTTAAAGAGAAGAGTTAGACAGTCAAATGGAAGAATGGTTGACATGGGATATAGAGCATTATTGAAGTTTTCTTTTTTATTTCAGTTTGTAAGTTGTAATTTTCTAGTGATTTGCCTATTTTATATTTCACAAGTAGTTGTTTACAACATGTTCGCAATATTTTTTAAATATCTGATATTCTGATATTGGTTATTTTGACTTGTCTTTTAAAAAAAATTTCTCTATATGTTTGAAATTAATATGATTTGAAAAAAATCATTATAAGGCAGGTTTATCAATTTTATTATGTTCTAAGGAACAGATTTGCTATCTTGATTCTATCTGTTTTATTAATTTCTACTGTTATGTCATTTACTTTTTAAATTTTATTTTGTTCTCCAATCTATAATATATTTGGGTAGATGTTTAATTCTTCAGTGTTAGCCTTTCTTCTTCTCTAATATGCATTAAAAAAATGTAAGTGTTCCTCTACTGTTTCAATATATTGAACCACTTTTGGTAGGAGTATGTTATTGTCATTTATTTTAAAATTTTATTACAGCATTTTCTGCTATAATGTTTAATTTTATATGTAAGCTGTTTGGAAAAATACTTTTATACTCAATAAATATGGACATTTCCAAATATGTTTTTGCTTACTATTTCAAATATAATAAATTATGATCATAGAAAATTCTATATCATTTCATACTTGTCATTTTCTTAAGCCTTACTTTATTGTCTACCATATGATCATTAGAATGTGGTATTTTGAAGAGGAAAATGTATAGTTAGAGAATATTTTTCGTGTGATTATTGATTTTCCTTAGAAATGCTAAGTAGAGATAAAAAACATGGCAAGCATGATTAACAGGACCTTTGTTTGGGGGCATCTAATTATCTGACTGACCCAATTTGAGCCCGATATACCTTTGAATGAGACAAACAGACATAGTTAGATAATTTTTAAAGCTCAGTTCAAATTTTAACATGATTATAAATAACATGAACATATTATTTAAATGCAAATTAATGCAATTAACAAGGAGATTGAAAAATGCAGAGTAGATAAAAGAGAACAGTCACAACATTCAAGACACTACAGAGGCTGAGCCAAAGGAAACAGAAAATCAGTATGAAAACAATTCCTCAGAAAATTGATAAAAACCTTACCTAGGTGTTCAGATATTCTATAACACTTGTCATCAGGACTTGAGCCAACTTGATCTAAATCTCAAAGTGCAAGTTAACCTTAGCTGCTATTTGGGCTGAGTTTTGAATAATTAATTTATTTAAATTGGGATTCTCTTGGTCATTTGCTTAGAGTTTTTCCAGGACATCCGGGTGCAAAATGTTATTTTTAAATTTGAAAATTTATGGGAAGAACAGATTTAAAAATGGGAGAAATATTATATAAGATGGGAACATCTGTTGTAAACACTTTCAACAGGTCAAAGACCCATTCAGAACATGTTTATATTAAAAGTTCCTTTAGTTTGTCATTCATACATAAATGCCAAAAAGCGTATCTCACCTAATCTAATTTCAGAGCAGAACTAAAAAGAAGGCTGTATTCCACACCTTATTTAAAAGCTGTTACAATAAAAATATAAAAATTGAAACTATTCTTGTGTGTTTGAAAAAAGGTATTCCTAGAAAAAAATTAACTGAATGAAATAAAGTGTTTTTTCCTCAGAAATATATGTATTTTAGATTTTAAAATACTGAAGTATAATGTATATGTAGAAAAGTATACAGAACTTTTCTGTAAAGATTAATGAGCTTTCAGAGTGAACATACCAAAAAACTACTCAGGTTTCACACACATACACACGCACACACACATCTGCTGTGATTATTGGATGGCATTAATTCCATTGAACGATGTGGTAATAATTGGTATTCATCATTGAGTCTTCCAATTCATAAACATTGTGCATCTCTTTATTTAACTCTTCTTTAACTTTTCTAAAAAAGATATTTTCCATTTTCTATGAAAGGATTTGTAACAGTTCATTAGATTGTAATTTGGTACCTAGTGTCTAGGTATTTATGATTTTAAACTATATTTTAAAAAATTTAATTTTCTGATTTTTAAAGGCAGATATTGAAAGATGCAATTGTCTAATTTTGATTCACCCTGTCAATTTTATGTATTAATTCTAATAAGTTATCTATAGATTCACTATAATTTTCTATGTATAAGCAGATGTGAATTAGTTTTTTTTTTTCTTGTCTTATTGCACTGGATAGATTGCCCATACAGTGTCTTTGCCAATCACAGAGTAGAAAAAATTGCAGTATTCCACTATTAAAATAGATGTTGGCTGTAGGTTTTTTGTTTCTACCCTTTATTAAAATAATGATGTTCTCTTTTATTTTACTGTTATCCTCACCAGAAACATTTCAAGAGTAAAAAGGGATTTTCTAATTTCGTAAAAGAAAAGGATTTTTTTTAAAATGAAGCAGTTTATATAATATCATACAAAATAAAATAATTTGAGACTGTAAATAGTTTTTTGTAACGAACCTGTGACAAGTAGTTTGGGGAAAGGGCAAAAAGAGGAGGCCAAGCTGAGAGAGAGACAGGCAAAGCATCGTGAAGAAACTTGCAGCACATACTTGGTGCTCTAAAGGCGGAGGGTGATATTGAGGAGTTAAGCTAATGGAGTCATATTTTTCCACTTTTTTTTTTTTTTGAAAATAGGCTTCAATTTGAGTGTTAGAAACAAGTAATTAAGATCCCTTTGCAAGTGCAGAATAGTTTGTTTATACTATGTCTCCTTGCAGTCTACGATCTTAGTTTTGATTGTTCTACAATCTTTCTGAACTTTAAGAATCTAGAAACCTTACCAAGTAAACATTCAGTAGCATGCAGGGTAGGGAAAAAATAGGTTTACAGTTCATACAGAAAATAATACTTAATGCAATAATTAGTAAATAATAATACAAGCATAAACTGTGTTTACATTCTCACCGCTGTACACCTACTTTTGCCCTCACCTGTATTAATTTCATGCAGGACATGGCATCTCTTTCCACATCTTTCATTGCCCTTTACCTGGTTCTTAGCATCGTGCCTGACACGATATTTGTCCTAAACACTAATGAAGGAATGATAAATAATGGTGAAAGGAGAACATGAAGCAGAAATTATTTTTCCTTTTCCTAAACCCAGTGTATTTTTTTCCAGGCAAACAGTCACAATAAGACACCTGGACTTTCTTCCTGAGCTTTCACATTGTGGGGCTTGACAACATCTTCATTTGCATCATTTCTTCAAAGGTTCCTCATGTTTTTTAAATCCCCAGTTTTTAACTTGTCAATGCCATTGTTCACGGTTTATATCATATTTATATTCACTGGTATTCGTAATATGTAAACTAATCTCCAAACACTGTGCATTTTAATCTATACCAACATTTATGAAATCAAATTTATATTATGATTGGTCCAGTGTCATCCAGAGAAAGTTGTTCTAAATCCTTTTTTATAATTTTAGAGTCAAATTTTAGCTATATGACACATAAAATATTATGCTTTTTAATGATTTTCAGAAAATGGACTTCTCACTTAATAGTCTTTTTTAACTGCTCCATATAACTTGATCTATCCTAACAATTTCAGGTCTGTGAGATATTTATTCGATTATTAGTTGACTTCAATTACAATATTAACACAGTCCCAGACATCTCCAAATTATAAGGAACTCATGCAACCATTGAATATATTTATGACTTTATGTTAATACACATACACATTTAGTATTCTAAATTTCAACACGTGTTTGCTTGCCTTGTTCATTAGCCACGTGATAACACATATAAATCACAGCTTTTTAAATCTGGGAGAAATGTGTTCATTACACTGAGGGGGAAACTGAAGTACATTGTAGGAGGTAGATGCCTTGCTCCTGGATAGAGCAGCTCATACCTAGAATCAACCTCAGTTTGTGTCCATGGTTCTTTCTGTTTCGGCTTGTGAAAGGCCAGGGATACAGTCGCCACTGATAGGAAATGGATGGCAAGTTAAAATCCATTATCTGATAATCTAGAATATAAAATATCTTTTGGAAGAAGATAAAGGCATTAACTAGTCTCATGAATTTTTAATCTGTAAAGAGCATCAGAAAGAAGCACTGATGTATTTTTAAAAGGATTTAGAATTAGTTGGTGCCTAAAAAAATTATTTCCAGCCCTTCTAATCTATCCATGTACCTTAATTTCTTTTAAACTCTGCACATCTGGATATTTATTTGTCAACATCTATGTTTAGAGTTACAATTACACACAGGCTTGTTTTTTGTTCCTTGAGTGATTTTAAGTTAATGGAGTAAATGCGATATGCACGTAAATAACAATAACACAATCTGAGCCATTTTAAATGCTCATAAGTGGTACATATGGAGTGAAAATAAAATTCAAAGAAGATAATTAAAAAAAATAAGAATGGCTTTATGAAAGAGAACACTTCTGGATTAGTTCTTGAAAAAGGACCAAACTCAAACACGCAGCAAGAGGGTAATTACATGAAGTCACAGAGAAGCTAGTGAATAAAATCATGTAGGCAACAAAGTAAACGGCACGAGTAGGTTGCTTTTGTTTCAATCTGTCTGGAGCAGAGCCGCAGCATTGGCGTGTCTCGCAAGTGTTCATTTGATTTTGATTCTGCTGGTCCAAGCGTTGCTCTTAGAGAGCCGCTGCTTGATTGTAAAGCGGGATCCCTCTTGGTGCAGGCAGAAGGCTGCCAATTATCCTGGGATTACACTAATCGATGTTCTCCAAATCACATGCCCAGTATGAGCTAATCACTGTAGTCTATATGTTCTAATTAGGCCTGAATCATATGCCTACTCTTGCACCTGGGAGCCAGGCCATGTGGACCAAGGGAAGTCAGGATTCACAAAGGATATTTTAGATACTATTACCAAAGGAAAGGGGTACTGAGTAAATACAAATGTTCACCAATGTGCTCCAGTTCATAGTTCTTCTAATTCACTGAGCTATTAATAAAAAAGAGAATATGAGGGGGGAACCTCCCAAAAAACAAAACCTTTTTTTGTATATTTTATTGATTATGCTATTACAGTTGTCTCATTTTTTTCTTCCCTTTATCCTCCAACCTGCACCCCATCCCATCATCCCCATGTCAACATTTTCCCGCCACCACTTTCCCCAGCCCCACCCCTCCCCACCTCCCATCCTCAATCCTTCCCCCATTTGGCTTTATCGATGGATCCTTTATGCATATTCCTTGGTAACCTTCCCCTCCATTTCCCCTGTTATCCCCCAAAATTTATTTATTAAAGATGTGTATTTATTCTTATATGTTTATACTTCAATCACCTTCAAAGTACCCTCCATTTGATGCAATGCACCTATCAAAATATTTTTTCCACTGCTCAGAACGGTTTTTGAACTCATCGAGTTTGATGCCTTTTCGTGCTTCTGTTGTTTTTTGTTTCACCTCTTCTGCACCTGCATAACGTTTCCCTTTGAAGACTTTTTTCATCAGGGGAAGCAAACAAACAAACAAAACAAGTTGCTCTGGGTGAGATTGGGTGAATAGGGAGGGTGGGGCACAGAGGTCATGCCATTTTTGGTCAAAAACTGCTGAATACACAGCATGGTGTGGGCAGGTGTCTCGTAAGTCATCCATCATGAAGTAGGCTTACCATTGAAAGAGTCTTCCAAAAAAATTCAATGAAACCAAATGCAGCCTCTCACAACAACACCACCTGGTACACTGATACAGATGGGTCCCTAGAACACTTACTTAGTGGGGAAAGCCTGTACTACAAGGGGTTTACCCTCTGGAAGATAATTCTATTTGGGAGGAAATCCCACTTGTGCTTATACTTCTCATTAGTAATAAGTTTAAACGATTGTGCAGCTTTACTGAAATGTAGCATTTGGACTTTATATTTTAATTGAATTAACTATACCATGGAAGAGTGTATACATTTTGAAAACATTTCAATATATAATGAGCAATGTTTGAGAGGAAACTATTTGCTTGTAAATTACTTCCTGAAAGTGGAGAAGTTCCTTCAGTGTCAACAAGTTGCACAGCTCAAGGGGGTGGCACTCACTTTACATGCTGCCTAAGTGGAAACCCTGCAGCTGTGCCACGTGGTTTATTCCTAATTACATTCAAAACTTTCCCAAAGATAGCTCTTAGGTTGGATTACATTTTATTAGATTTGACATTTTATTGGTCAATGTTACAAAGCAGGTTTCTTAAAGAAAGTATTTTTTATTAATCTAGAAAAATGTTTCTTCCTTGGAAGGTATGGTTTCTGCTAGTCTAGCTGGAGACTGTTATAAGAACACTCAATGTGAATCTGGATCCTTTCATGTGCATTTTTTTCCAGGAATACATTGACTGGAGTCCAGAATGCCTGCGTTGTCCATGAGTCCACAGGCTCCCAATGGGACTGTGATAAAGTTACACACTTTATAGTATTAACTTAAGGAATTATAGGACGACAATTTTTATTTTTACTTTCTTTGGACACACAGGTATAACACACCAAGAACAGACAAAAAGCCTTCTAGCAAATTTCCCACCAGCAAAAATTGCTTATGGAGAAAAAAAATTAAAACACACTTGAAGTTTAAGCTTGTGAAAACTCACTGTGTAAACACAATTTCCACATAAAGTGACCACGTGAGGAACATTTTCACACATTTTAATTTTAGGGGAAATTGATAATTTGAAAACAAATAGAGAAAGGAAGGGAATAATTCTTTAAGCAGGCGTGCCATTCTGTAAACTTGTCCTTGTGAAAAACTGCCCATGAGCATATTTAAGGGCTTATTGTTCTGTTTTCTGTGTATATGAGGTATGATCATACATCTGGGGAATGAGTTATGAAATGGAAAATGTTCCTTGGCCTGAGACTACAGACAGAGCTGTTCCGGTGTTGCTTTGGCGTGGTGACAACAGTTTAAAATTCTTCTTAGTGCAGCCAGAGTTGAGAGTCTCAGTTTCTCTCAAATGGTAAGGTAAAATTATCCTAATTTGCACACCTTGCTTGGGATTTTATAATTTTGACCAAGGAATTATAAGAGCAACATGTGTATTCAATTACACAATAATTTTGAAGCATCTTTTCTTAATTTATTTTTATTTGTTTTCAAATGTTATTCACTATCTAGCCAAACAAATAAGTAAAACATGTGTGAGTATTTTGTATCACTGTCCATAAAGACATAGATGAGTACCAATGAAATAAATACCATGACTTTTTCCTTGGCTTCGGGCTTGTTCATTCTGAACAGAAGAAATTAAAAATTAAAGATTGAAATTTTGTTTTAATATTATGTCTTTATTATTGCAGGGAATCTATCCATTTGTCAACGTGTTTAGTCTAATTTCTTAAAACTTGTTATAATTTGTGACTAGGTGGCATGGGCAGAAGCATGAGGGGATTTTAGCATAAATCTACTAATTTTCTATTGTTACTACTTTATTAAATTAATAAAAATTTGTATGCACTAAAACATTTATGAATGTGGTACATATAATATCTCTTAATGCTGAATTGTTTTTCCTAAAGGTTAAACATTATGAAATGCTCATGAGATTATATTTTGTTTCATTTAGTATGTTTTTAAAAAATTGTGTAACTAGGGCATTAGCAAGATGGCAGCACAGGGGGTACCCTGCTCACGTTCTCCCACAGCAGCAGCAACTCAACAGCCGCCTGTGGACATAAGTGGTGTCGTGGGAGCTTTGGGACCCAGGAAGGAGGCTGTGAAACCACAGTGGAGACCAAGACAAAGGAGGGTCATTTCAGAACACTGGCCTGCACCCCGATGGCAGGTTTGTAGGCCATGCCTGCCCTACAAAAAAGCCACATCTCCTATGACCTTGGCGATAGCCCCATTTGGTCTAGGATCTGCTACCAGCACCATCCATCCATGAAGGGTCCTGGGAGGAGTGACACCTGTTCGGGCCTCAGGTAACAGACCCGTCAACCTCAGTCCCAGCTCTATACCCTGAAGCAGTCCATGGCCTGGCTTCAACCCTTCAGCAGCCAAGGTGTGGAAAACAAGCGAAGTGTCTATAAGCAGATGAATGGATAAAGAAAATGTGTTAGATATCTCGGTGAAATATTATTCATTAGTATAAAAGAAATCCTGCCATTTGCAACAACATGGATGAACTTGGGGGACATTATGCTAAGTGAGATAAGCTGGACACAGAAAGGCAAATACTTGTGATCTCACTTACATATGGATTGTAAAGAGCAAAATGCAGAGACAGGGAGTGAAATGGTGGTTGCCAGTGGCTGGTGTCCGCGGGAAATGAGGAGATGCTTGTGAAGGCCTGCAGATGACCTCGATATTGAATATACAGCATGGTGACTACAGATAATAATACTGTATTATTGCAGTTTTGAAATTTGTTAAGAAGGTAAGTAAATCAGATGTGTTTCTTCTTCCCTCACATACACGTATGAATGGTAACTTGCGAGGTGATGTACATGCTAATTAGCTTGACTATGGTCATTGTTTCACACCACACACACACACACACACACGTAAAATAATCACATTGTGTGCCTTGAGTATTTAGATTTGTCAACTATATCTCAGTAAAGCTGGCAATGTTGCCTAAACAAAATATTAAATTTATCAGTTTGGTGAAAATGTTTAATTTGTCTTTTATACTCTGATTTGTGGAAAATGATTCTTTATGAATATACATCTTTCTTGAGACATGCAAATTAATTTAAATAGAATTAAGTGAAAAAGTAAATTTAATTTTTTTAAATGGTATTGGTAAAAATAATAGCATCTACTTTTTAAAAATCAAGCAATTCAGTATTTTGATATGTGCTTCAATATTCATGGATAATTTCGAAGTGTCTTCACTACCAAGATAGCTCTAAATCCTAACTTGGAAAATTTTAATGCTTTGGGCCCTGGCTGGTGTGACTCAGTTGGTTGGAGTAGTGTCCCATAACCGAAAGGTTGTGGGTTCGATCTCCGGTGTAGGTGTGTAGAATCCCTGACCCAGGCACATTTGGGAGCCAAATAATCAATGTTTCTCTCACATCAATGTTTCCCCCACTCCCTTTCTCTCTCTCTCTAAAATCAATGAAATATTGTTCTTGGGTCAGGATAAAAAAATAAATGCACCAGGCACTTTTGAGGGGTTTGAATTTGTGTTTCTTTTTAGCATACTGGAAATTACCTAGATTTACTTATTCCATATCTGTGTTTATCTAGGAGACTTTTCTATAATATTATTTACTGTAAAGTATATATTTTTGTCTTTTTCTAACAGTATGGAGAAGCAGCATATTGCTTTTTATAAAGTTAATGCTTTTCATGATAAAGGCTTGAATATCTTTTTCTAATTTGACCTTATAATTTGTACTCCACTGAAACATATTTCTGAATTTTACAATATTATTCTTTTTTGTCCTATTCTGTCAGCTCAAACTTCTACAAACCAACTCCTTCTGTTAGCTTCAAAATATTACCCTGAGTAATGGAGATGGGGGCATATAATTGTGGGGGCAGCATTCTCTATTGAAATCAAAGTTGATTCTCCTGTGCATTCAACTGAGGAAGATTTTAAATACTGAACAGAACTTTTAGCATTATTGCTAATCAGAACATATTTTTCTTTGGCAAAATGAAAGCAACAACATACTCAAGGCATAGATAAGTTTAATCACTTGAATATATATTTACAATATGAATGATGTCTTTCCTGAAGAAATTCAAGTAAAATAGAGTGGGTTTGATAACATGTGTGTAAGCTAAATACTCTCCTTCAGAAACAGGAAACACAGATTTACTTATATGAAATTTGCTCCCTTTTCTTTGCATTCCTCTCTCCTCTTGTTTAATCTCAGAAAATTGACAGAAACTGGGGCCTAAAGTTGCTATGGAATCAATATCCATCATCAATTCTTTTTCTTCTCAAGCTGATAAAAAAAATCAACAGTCATTTCCTCCCTCCCTCCCTCCATTCCTTCCTTGTTTCCTTCCTTCCCCACTTATCTTCTTATTTTTTACTAAGTCTTACGATGCTCCTGAAAAAGTTTTTTAACCAAAATGTTATTTATGGGAGTCTGTTTGATATGACTTCTGAAATCATAAATTGGCTCTGAAAACCAACTCAGAAATAGAATTCTTCTAGGGTTAGTAGCCCCTGGTTTTCTAAGAGTTTGAGACAGGTATATTTGAAATCTTCTCTTTGGCCCTCTGTCCTCCAGCATATATATGAGAAATCTATCAAAGACAAGAGAACTTGACTGATGCTCTTTTCTCTGCGTTGTTCACTTAATGGTCCTGTAGCAGTACACAGGTTTGATGTTCCTAATCAGTAAAGAACATTTCTTTATACTAACCTGAAAGTAAAAAGAAATAATCCAGATCTGTTAGCTACATTGTAATCATAAAATGATATATTCTTACATGCTAAAGTGGACCTTGAAGACTGATCATTTAACTTATATCATAGGTAATGGATAGATTTTTGAAAATATTTTTGAAAAACACCCAATGAAAATTGAAGTTAAATAATTTGACTTGCTTTAGGAGTCATTTTAACACATTTTTAGAAGGTTATAAATTACACACACACATGCACACTTTCTACTCCAGTAAAAATATAAAGACTATGTAACAGAAAGCTATGGAATATAGGAATGCTTTTCTAGTGGATAGGAAATAGTCTGAAAGTTTTATAAACATGGAGAATTAAGTTAAAACCCAAATGACTCTGGATAATATTGTAGGTCATTTATCAATTACGTATGCAAACATTGATTTTTTTCAAGTAGAACTTCTAAATGAGCTTCTGTTTCTGTTTCTGTTGAAAACTAAATCTGTGTATCATTCAATAGTGCACAAACAGAAATGAGGTAGTATCATTTTTAATTGACCCTATATTACTAGGTAAGCTTGCATTACTAAAGCCAATAAAGAGTCTTTAATGTTTTAAAGACTATCTACTAATGTCTAGTTGTCTACTTTGTCAAAATGTAGTGGCCCATATACTTTTGTGTGTGTAGTTTTTGGTGATGTCCACTTCCTACCTCCATCATTGTGTTTACAGTGAATGCTCTGTTTGTGTACAGCCAAAGACCATCAAAATGTCTCTACTTAATGGAGTTTAGTCTAGAATCACTTGCTGTAAATAAAGATGAGGAAAGGACACTTGCTTTACCCAGGAATGTGGTATAGTGTCTGACGTTTGGGTTTTATGAGCTTAGCTTTTTTTAAAATGAATTTTAATTTTGTAAAATAAGCTCTATATATTTTTATGCATGATGGTGTGATAAGCTAGCTCATTGTTGGCTAAGATCGAATTTTAATTTTGATTTCTCATAATATGTTTAATACTTTTTCAGTTGTATCAGGGTAGCTGGTAAATATATGTTTCTTCTTTTATGGAGAAATTGAATCCCACTCAAATACATATTTATCATAGGCTTATTATGGGCTGAGCACTGTCATCGGTGATGTAGGAAATCCACATGAGCTCTACAGTGGACTGTGGTGGTGGCGAAAGTCAAAGTAATGGTAGCAGTTTTACTTACAATCACGCCTCATTTGAAAATGAATTGGGTTCTCTGAAATGGAATAATGAGACATGGCATATTTCCTAGGGAAAAAAAAAACTACCTACAGTACATAATGTATAAACCCAAGCGGAATGGTAGAGGGAGTGCCAAGTAAATGTCATGGACATATGACAAATGTAGAGATTTAAAGAATAAAGAGCTTGAGTCAGGGTGTCATTATGAAAGTTGTATGACTTGAGCTGGCAGCTCTTAATATGAGTTGAGCAAGAATAGAAAAGCCCAGATATATAAATGTATTTGGAATAGTAAGAACTCCAGAATCTGAGGGACTTTTTATAGGTATGTGACCAGGAATGAATTCAGGTAATGTGGACTGAACAGGTATTCTGAGTACTTTGAACTTTCCACTATACCAGTGAAGGGGTACTGAATACCATTAATTTTAACTATAATTTATTGGAAAAAAACTAAGCTTGAAAAAAAAATCTCATGAACTAAATAGAAAGCATTACTGTTTCTATTTCCAACTTCCCTTAGGTATTGAAAATATTCAGCTGAACTTCTAACGTCATACAGATGGTTAGTTTATGTATTAGCCCTTCTGCTAGGAGCTCTTAAGATAAAAGATACTTGGAAAATGATTTATTCCTTCTCTTTCCATCATAAAGTGCATTGCTAAACACCTGAGAAAGACCACACAATTAAATAAAATGCCCTGTGTTTGTCAATTAGCATAAAGTGTGGTATTTCATCTATCTCCTAAGTTATACAGCACTCGTTTTTAACACTTTTTTTCTTCTATATTTTCTTAGTAACTATATTTTTGATTTTCAGCCATCATCTGGAAGGCACACTTGAAAGAAATACTTTCCCAGCTAAAGTATTCTGAGGGAGGACAGTAAGTAGTAAAATTGACTCAGTAGAGAGCTATTATAAATTGCTCTGTTTTACCTCAGGGAATGCCTGCCTAATAATTGTAGGATCTCACATTCTGGTGCCCCATTTGACGTTCAGGGTTAAGAGGAGATCACTGATTTTCTATGTCTCAAGTATTTGAATACGAAAAAAGGTGATTTATGAGGTGAACAGGAAGTAAACATGTGTTTTAAGGCTCAAGCAACTTACTGAATGTTACCTCAGAAAAGTCAGCTAACCTCTTAGTTTTTCCATTTGTAAAAAAAAACGATGAAACACATTTTATTTGATCCATTGGCTTGGCGTGAGCTTACATTACAATGTTAGAAAAAGTTCTTTGAAAAATTTAAAGCTAGCTACAAGTAAAATATGTTCTTAAATTTTTCAGTCAGTATTATCAGCATCAGTTCATGTTCCTTTTGTTCCCAATATTTATATTATTCTACAGATTATAAAATCTCATGTGTGAGGCTCCTAAGTGAAAATGCAGAATGGGAAATTATCTGAAATCTTGAACACATGCTCTCATTGGATGCTCAGCTCTCATCAGTTTGGTTGCACATTGTCCCTCAGAGGAAGCTGTCAGGGTGATGGCATTCCAGGTCCACACTGTCCCAGGGCACAACTTTCCTGCCACTCAGAGTGCTTACCACTTCTCTCTAGAAGGGTGAACTCGCTGATCCAGAAAGTCATTGCAAGCACCTAATTCCCTGCTTCCATAATCCACAGTTAGAATTGAACTAGTGATGCTGAGCAAAGTATTTTGGCACACAGGTAAAAAATAATCAATAGAAGAATTTTTGTAGCAAAGGAAATTAGGTGAGAAACTCATTACTTTATGCTGTAGATTTTTTGAAATTAAATTAATTAATGTGAAGGATACTTTAATACAAGTAGGTATATAGAGAGTCTTACCAAGAGAAGTTAATCTTAATAGAATACACACACATACACACACACGAATTTTCTCAGAATATAAAATCACTGTACTTTTTTTCCTGTTGATACTAGAGAAAAATAAAGAATAGTAAGTGAAAGCTTGAAATCTGGAGTCCGAAAGATCTGAGTTACATCTTGGCTCACCCCATTTCCACCACTTGTAGTTAATGTGGATTTGGTGGATATGGTCATCTTTTCCAAAGCTTTTGATACTCAGTTTCTCATCTGCAAAAGAATAGTGTAGCAACTAATGTGTAAGGTAGTTATCAAGAGGAAATGAGAATGTATATAAAGAACTTGGTAAAGGAATACAAAATATGTGAATAAAATACAGCTATTAGTATGACTAATGATAATTGAACTGGTCTTTAATATTAACAAATATAAAGGTAAGAAATTTGAGGATTTCTTCATAGACACTCTAATGTGAAGAGCATATTACTTAAGAATATGATAACTTCTTTTTAATCAACCTTGTCCCAATTTTTTATATTGTTTTACTAACTTGCATTGACTATTCTTCAACATTTTCTCATTGCTAAGATGATTTTGGTACAAAGTGAAGTAAGACTGGAGAATGTACTAATGCAGAAAGTGAAGGATTACTTTAAATCAGTTGAGAAAAAATGGAGAGAGATTCTGTGTATCCTTTTACCTTTGGCTTTGGCATTATTTTGATTTGTTTTAATTGGTGAAATAGAAATGTAATTGGATTACTTCAAACGAATATTAAAAACACTATTAACTCTAAAACTCCAAAGGGATGTAAAGGGCACTACATTCAAGGTTATGGTTGTAAGAAAGAATGGAATATAAATGTATTGTTAGGTTCCCAATGTCTCTTTCAGTCCTCACAAAGTTCTGTGTTAAAACACAGGTAAAGAAGGTGAAATCACTAGGAAACTTTCAATTCAAGGAGACTCATTTATAAATAAATAATAAAAGAATTGCTTAAACAGAAGACTGGACAATGTATTCTTTTAAGTGATGGAACTTCTATATTCTCTCCTGGAAGGTAAAGAGGGGGATGACATAAGAAGCTTCCCTGAGGAGGTGATCTTAGTGCTTTCCAGATATTGATATTACATAACAGAAAAGAAGAAACATATGGAATTGTATAGTTATATATGTGGACACAGAGTTTTGGGAAAGGTGAATGTACAATAATAAAGCCTGATATTTCCTATATATCTTTACAAATTAAAATTGCATTTATAAACATTATATTGTTTAATCCTCAAAAATCTTTGTAAATTATTATAATTTTAATAGATAATGTAACTCAGACTGAAAGAGACTTATCCAAGCACATACATCTAACACAGCTCAAATCATCTTCTTTATTATTCTGAGTAAATATTTTAAACATCTGATTTTAAGCATTAAACTGAGAGTTAATTATAGTAAATTTATAATCATCAATATAAAAAGACAATCACTCAAAAGGAAATAAACACAGGATTTATGGACTTTAACAGAGTCTAAGAAATGTGTAACATATACACAGTTTCTTTAAACTCACTAAGTAGAGTCCAGATTCAAAAATTTTTCAACAAAACATTTATTTAAGTTTCATGTTGTTTTAAAGTGTAATCATAAATGGCAGAGATTATTTATTCGCTTTTCCTCTTTTGCATCCCATGTTTGGTTGACTGGATCTTCTCCAAAGAGAACTAAAGGCAGTACCAAGAGTATTACATTCTACCATACTGTCAGTGAGATTCACATCCACAGACTCCGTGTGAGAACCCTGCATCCTTCCCTTCATCGTGCATGCTGCAGAGGAGATCCAATCTGAAGCAGGCAGGTGGCACCACTAATGCTGTACTAACTAAGAAAACGCAGTGTTTATTTGCAGTCCTAGTTCTGCCACTAAAAGCTATATAACTTTGAATAAATTGTTTTTTTGTCTCTCAACAGCACTATTCTCATCCACAAAATAAAATTATTAAACTGGATATATTTTAAGATCCTTATTAGCTTTAACTTTATAGAAAGCTGCAGAGGGGTTTTGACATGTATTTAGAGGTAATGAGATAACTCCTTAAAAGACAGTGTTAGAAAGAGTTAGAGGAAAAAATGCATTAGCGGTTTAACTGCAAAACATTTCTGTGTAATAAGCAACTTCCAAAGATGTGAAAAAAGAAAACACTAAAAAGCATTTAGGTATTAAAAGTATTAAAGTATAAAGATAAATTAGTTTATATGTCTATTTAAAAGGCTGAGAAAAGTAGAAAAAGGGAGGAAAGCTACAATGAATAAGAAAAAACTCTTTGATCAATATCTGTTTATTCTAATAATTAGAAAATGAGGGGAGAATATAAAGAAATAACATATGGATATTCCAGGGGAGTATTCAGTAAATAGTGTCTTCATCTAGGTTTACAAGAAAAAACGAAGGGATAAAATGTGCCTCCAAAACTAGTTTTTAGCAAGGGTGTCAATAACTGATCTGGCACTAAAACATTTACATTGTACTCTATTATTTTGGTAATATTGCATATGTAAATATGGGGCCTGAATCATCTGATATTAATAAAACATATTTCAGTAATGAGAAAAAAAGATTTGGCTAATCATTTAGACTTCGAATATGTCTTCATGGACCTAGGAAACAGAATGTGAACCTCTAAGGAAGATGAGGATTAGTGTTGAGGGAAAAAAAAAAGAGAGAGGAAGAAAGAAGTTAGGAAGAAACGCCTGGGGTGCAGGTGGCAGCTGGAGGGAGGAAAGGAGTTGTATTCACTACCTTTTATTATGCCCTTATTACAGCAACTGTTGCAGACTCAAATTTTGGAAGAAAGAGAGTTGAAAATGTGAAAATGAGTAGGAGGGAACCTCTTTAATAGAGTCAGGAAGGGGCAGAAGGGGAAGCCCTTGTGGGCCACCTCTCCACATTAGTTACAGGCCGCAACAGGAAGAACTGTCAATTATGGGCCTTAAAAATTCACACTAACTTCCTACTCCCATTTGGAGGAAGGAAGATTTCCTGCCTTGCCTGGCAACTCAGCCAGGGAAAAACTGTCATCGCCTTGAACTCTCACTTTCCTCCAATGGACTTGCATTCAAAACGACCCTTCACAACTCTCCTTTTTTTCTCTCTAAAGTTCCTCTCCTTTGCTTGTTGAACTTGTGTATAGTTTTGGCTGTAGCATCTTTGTCACAAATTGCAATTCTCTGCTATTTCCAAATAGACCCATTTTCTGGTAAAAATAACTGGTAGTTATATCTAGGACAACAAAAATAATGTTCATTTCCAGAAATCAAAACCTGCAGTAGATCACATATTTACCAAATTAACAAATGAAGAAATGAAATAGTTTATAAGACAGGTTTTATGAGTGCAGTGGAACATTTTGTATGATGTATAAGTAGTAGTTATAGACAATGGTAACTTTTCTCTCATGTCTCACCTTAGACATTGTTCTTCCTTTAAGCCTTCCATTAAACCTTCATTGACATGTCCAAATCTGGGTTTTGTGCTTGTATATATCCTTGTAGAATTACAAACTGCAAGGAATTGTATCACAATTATCTTTATATTTGCCTGTTTCCTTTACTCAGAAGATAAATTCTGAGCACAGACAAGTCCTGTACTGAGCTTCCTTTTGTGTTGCACTGAGCAACATTTCACCATAGACTAAGTCAATGTAACAAGCTAAGGGTCATGGTAGCAAAAATTAAGCTAGTCTGTGAAGAAACAATATGTAATGAGAACAAAATTAGGTACGGGAACAGAAGCGAGAACTACACTGTCTTCATATTTCTAAGTGCACGTTGCCAAATTTGTAAAAAGGACACAATAATAGTGTCTATCTCATGGAGTAAATGAGGGGGTTGTAATGAAATAATACAAGTACCGCGACAGAGTAAATGCTCATGATGCATCAACTCTTATTTTTATGAACTCTAATTTCTGCTATAAATATCATGAAGAATACAGAAAAAAACTGAAGAACTTTCCTACAAAGTTAAGTGTATTAAAAATAATATTATATTGTGTCATAAAAATTGTCACTGATCGTTTTAAAAAGTATGATATTGTCTTGGAAATTGTTTTATCTCAACATTGTAATAGGACCACTATTTCTGACACATAGTAAGTATTCAGTAAATATCTGTTGGCTATGTAAAGTACCTTCATGGCTATAATAAAACACGGAATATCATAGTCCTATATACTGGAAAGGAGATCTCCATTTTTTTCTTAACTAGTTAAACTTCATATCTTGTTGGAGAAGTAGGTCATTTGATGAGTCACTGGTGGAAAGAAAATCTACTTAAAAATACAATATTCTCTCTTTTGGTCCATTAGTGCAAGTTTCTACAAGGTGTATTTCTCTTTATGATTATGATAATCCCTTTCTTTGGAATCTGAAGGATACCTTCAGCTTCTGTATACATTTGTGCCTGTGCGTGTGAGTGTTGTAAGGAAGCAAATTCAAGAAGGTTATGTAATTTGGAAGAAGAATAGATGCTTTGATTTTTTTTTCTCTTCTAAGAAACAGGGTGTTGCCTGTTGAGAAATCTTCCTGCAGCTGTATGGGATATACGTCACATAATCACAGGGCACACACTGACAACGTGGAAATGTGCTCCCAGAGAGAACATCGGAGATGGAACAGAGGGCATGTTTAACAACTGGTAGCAGTTTGTTCTCTTGGGTGTTTATGGTACTAAAAGGCTCTGACAAGCACCGTTGACTTGTTTGGCATCATCCAAGAAGTCTGTATTTTTGTGTTTCTCTTACCCTAATTTTCAGATCATCTAGTTTAATGATTGACAATGTATCTCAGGCCTCCATATACATGAGTCATACATGTTTCAAGAAGGAAGCATGCCATCTAGAGCAATAACTGGGTGTCAGTGAGGGTGTATGTGCATGTGCTATGAAAACTACTCCAAATGACTGGTATTCCCACTCATGGGGGATCATGACTGCCTTTTACCCTTAAAGTTCATTAGTGCGATTTGTCACAACATCACCAGATATCCAGTCAGCATCCAGTCCCCCCTCTTAGTCAATAGGTAAACCCCAGCTAAGCTGCTCCATTTTCTAGCTTCTCTCATTGCTATAGGTAGACAAATCATACATTCTTAGTGAATAAGATTTATCAGAGATTGGTGGACATTTTTGAAAGAGTTATGATTCTCTTGTATTTGCCCATACACTTCTTTCTTCTTGTCTTGAGTGGAATTCAACACAAGGTTGGGACCAGAGTGAACTTCTTGTAACCATGAGGACAGATTGTGCAAGACAGAGATAACTTTTCTGAACCAAGAAGAAGCCTGGGTCCTGGAGATTTTCCCAGGCAGTCAAATCTGTGCTGGAATGCTCTACCTGGAGGTTTGTTGTTATTTGAAACAAATATATTGGTTTCTGACCACAGAAGGTTTTCTACATCATGCAGATGTGGATACCTCTGTTACATAGTTCACTGCTACATGTTTACAGATGTAGAGACCGAGCCCCAAAGTGTTTCATTATGTCTAACAAACGATGTGTATACCAATGACTCCTATATTTATACCTCCATTTTGAAACTTTTAACTGAATTCCAGACCCATATATTCAACTGCCTAGTTGCCATGGTCATGTGATGGTCCACAAACATTATAAAATTAAAAAGCCCCACATGGAACCTTAGAGTTTCCGTTTCCCACCAGCAGAAACCGTTCATCCTGTTGGGTTCCCCATTGTCTATTCCACGTGTGCTGTTGTGTGGGCCAAATACCTTCAATTACCCTTCACTGCCTTTATTCAAAACACCTCTATTAACTCACCTGTTGATATTTCCTCTAAAATGTATTCAATATAACCATTTTTTATGACTTCCATTGCTATCACCTCAATTCAAACCACTATTATCAGTTTCAAGAATTACTTAAAAATCCCATAACTGGTCTTTTTACTTCCAGCCTGCCCTTCTTGTGTATTGTAATAGAGTGACAGGAGGAAATCATATAAAGAGTACATTAGTAACTGTCATTTCTTTACTCACGACCATCATATTCAGAGTAAAAGTCAAAATCTTTGCAAACACACACAAGCCTGTAGGATATTGTGCCCCCACACCTGCTACCTCATTTCCTAACATTCTTCACCTCTCGTCACTCCAGAGAAATCTACTTGTGGGCGTCTCCAAAGGATTAAAAAACCTGTACTATTTCTAGTATTTTGAATATTGAAAGATGTCCTTATTTCAATTATGGCATCTTTTCTCAACCGCAGCTATAGATTTAACTAGCACTGCGATATGGCAAAGCCCTATTGTGATTATTACATTTTTTTGTTTGTTTTTATCAATCTCAGCTCCGTACTACAAGGCTTACGAGACTTTCACAGCGTGTTCCCAGGAATTCTCTTTTTGTCCGTGTCCCCAAGAACTTGTCCGTCTTAAATAGCTGATTTAAGTTGCTTACCCTGTCTACTATCTGTAGCTATCTTATCATGCAGTCCTTTGATCTGTAATATTATTCATACCTTTCTGTGGTGGTGAAAACTCGTGGCTCGAGTAAATAATAAATTATTTCACTGTTGTGCTTTATGCTGTTACTTTCCATTCTAGAAAATAAATGAAGCATATTTTCTTTCATCCATCCTTGCACAGGTAATTCCAAATACTGTGTATTTCCTGTGGACCTGTTGCTAATATTTCATTATTCCTCAGACTCATTTCTGATTGATTTAGGATTCTTTGGTTGAAAGTTTAAGTTGACTCTGGCAAACTTCTTGGGGGGGGGGGCGGGAAGAGAAATTATCAGAGGTCTAAAAAAGTCAACCAAAGACCATAAAACCAAGTTTGGAAACTGGCAATAATAAGAACAAAGTGAAAAGAGAATGACGGAACATTCAGAATGGTTTTATAATAGAAATAAAATCTTGTTAGGGTTATATCTTTATAAAAAGAAAGAAACTTAAATGTCAGGGTGTCATTTGCTCAACATTCAAAGACTCAAGCAAGAACATTCATATGGTTTAGCCTCTTCATGGGATAAATCCCTGGATCCCAAAGTAAAGAAAACATCTATTTGACCCTTTGGCATCTATATGGAAGACTACCATGCCACACAAACAAAGAAGGGAATTACAACAAAGGAAATATGCATGCTGTTTGGAGGGGATGAAAAGAAATATGACTGATCAAAAGATAGCAAAGATCTACCACAGAGACCCTACTTAATACTGGTTTACCAAATGGCACATGGCTTCTATTAAAATTATAATTTTAAACTTGCTGGTTGAGTATTCCCTCATAAATGTTATATTTACTTCTTAATAATTGAAATTTTACCTATAGGAGAATGAAGAGATACCTATTTTTATAGAAACTAAAGGAAGAAAAGATCAAACAAAATTATGGTTGAAAAGGTCTATAAAAATTTAAGAGACTCTTTCTCATAGTAAAATTTATAAAGCAAGAAAAAGTGCTGTCTTGAGATGTGTCAGTATGTTATGGTCTGTGTTACTATTTTCAGTTAGAGAAAATAGTTAATGCCAAACAATAGTTAATAAAACTATTAGTATACATTAATAAATGGAATGTTACTATATATTTATAGATTTTTATATATTGTTATTCTGTCATACTTTCACTTTTTCCTTTTCTTCCTTTTCTTATAATCTATGTAATCTACTTACATGTAAGGCTCCAATAAATAAGATAGCCCTGCTTACTCTATCAGCTTTGAAAAGCCAATAAAAAATACTCATGGAAAACTCATAACATTACATTTAAAGCAGGAATCAGAATAATCCAAATAAAAGTACTGAAATAGAACAAAGGAAAGAAAAGACATTAAAAGATTCAAATGCTAACAGGACTCATAATCATACTTAATTTTTGATGTCTTTACTCTTAGGCAATTTGGGGAGAGGTTTTGAAGGACCATGGGTATAGTGATACCTATAACCAGATTTGTTGAATCTTTGCCTTAACAAACACCTTCATATTATTAAAGACAAATATCAGGAATAAGGATGATGTTACATAAGTAAACCGAATGTGTTTTCTTTTGTTAATGTTTACTTAAAAGGTATAGGAGAAAACATTTTCTTTTCCAGAATGAATTTCATGAAATTATAATATCTGAAACTATTCATGGTTCTTTCCTGTCTTCTTATGGACCTTTGTAGCCTTTTCAAGTTCACAGATTTTTCTTTCTTAATTTTATCACTACAAAGATGTTGTTCATTTTAAAAGATGTAGGATTAAAATCCTACATCTATAGGACAAAAAAGGGATTCTAAAATAAAGTAAAACCAATAATTTTCATTGTTTCATAAATGTAAGTATCCCTATCTTTATAAGAATAACTCACACAATTTAATTCACTAACTTATCACATTTTTATAAATACATTCTGTTGTCTTTTAAAGTAGTTAAATAAAAAGATAAAGCAAATACTAAAAGATGAAAAATTGATTACTAATCATTACATCTGTTCATTAGTTCAGATAAGGAAGAACCTCAGTTACTATCTGCAGAGTCTATAAAAAGTGATCTGAGATGAGCAAAGAGAAAGTATCGACCATTTAAAAAAGGGGAGGTAGAGGTAAAAATAGAAAGTGTAGTGGAAATCAGAAAGGTTTTGTTGTATGAAAATTATTTAAACTCCTTTACTTTTAGTTTTCTCATGGACAAAACACAGTAATTTGATTTTAGGGTTTTTATGTGGATATAAGACAATATATTTCAATACGTGTGGTCCATACAAGAGACGGTCTCTCCAACTCCTTCCAATGTGTGTTGTCTTGCAAGGTCTGGAAAGTTAAAACTATATTTCTCAATCACTCCTGAAGTTCTGGATATCATGCATATTTAGCTAACCCAGATGCACTTGCTCAACACTTGGCAAGCAAAAGTGAGGCAGAGGTCACACTTCTGCTGCGGTTGAAATATTGGCTATCCACTATCCTGAGATACTTGATTTTTCTGTGGCAGTATTTGCACAAGAGCAGTATAAAGTCACTGGTTTTGTATCTACCAAGAGACAGAGGTGCAACTGTGGACAAAGTATGCAAAAGTCTACATGACTCAAAGCTGGTGACAATAGCTGGTCATGGCGATTTTCAGCTTTTCTGGGATTCCTGGTTGTGGCACTGGCATTGGGATTCAGCAGTTAACAGCTGAAGGAATAGCTTCCCAATTCTCTGAGCAGCTCTCAAGTGCAGCAAAGACAGTCGCTTCTTATTTATTTATTTATTTATTTATTTAGTGACCTGGATGTCATTAATGAACACTTCACCTAGGTTATGTCTGGTACCATCAAATAAACCCTTTACTATTAATGTGGTTTGAGGGATAATATGCTCTGAAAAAAAAACCTGGGTCACACAGTGCTGAGCAGATACTGATGCAGAGGTGAAAATTAATGGCAACAGTGTTCATATTACAACTACAAAAATGTACATGTGCTTACAAAAGAAGATGCATTTAAAATTTTGATTATAACTACAGGGATAGAAATTTTAACTAAATTCTGAATGAGCTCATCATATTGAAAAACCTCCAACTATTCTGTTTCTTTTTATCAAATCAAACTTTATATACTAAAATAAAAGTGAAGTATAGTTACAGTGTAAATTAATTCTTCTCTGAATATAAAATTGGGTTGTAGTCATTATACATTTGTAAGTGGGTGTTCTCTTTAGCAAACGCAGATAAGGGTGTAATCTAGATAATATCACATGTGCATAGTTTATTAAAAGTTCTCTGAATGATACTTTGACATATTGCATAGTTGATATACTTATGTGACATGCTCTGAAAAGTATATAGAGTGAGCTAAATGGTATATAAATCCAAAGGCAATGTAGAAATATAACTTTAATTAAAAAACTTAAAGCAATTTACAGATTGAACCCAACTATATCCTTTTCTCTAAAGGAGTTCATATTAACTTAGGACTATATACTAGTAGTCTGCATTTGATTGATTCCAAGTTATCTGAAAAGTCTCAAAGCAGTTTTGAATGTATTTAACAACATGCATTGCTGCTAATGTCTTTTAGAAAAACAACTATAGTAAGTCACCTTGTGGTCATCACAAACCAAGTCAGCTTACGAAGCAATAACCAGCAGATGTATAATAAAGTCAGGAAAACTGAAATTCTTTGGCTTCTGCCTCCAGCAAAGCAACAGGAAATGAACGGTTCAGGACATATGGGAAGACTAAACATTCCATTGTAATTCCTTGACTAAATCAAGAATTATTGCACAGGATACACTTCATGCTGTTCACTTGAAGCAGCTACAATCATCAGTATTGCAATGTGTTGTTTATATAAGCAATGTTTTTGTATCAAATTATTAAAGAAAAATGGCTTCTATTGTTTCATGTGTTTTCAGAATGTTACTCAAGTTTCCTACATTCTAAGATTCCTAAAAATAAAGCATATATATGCTCTTTAGTTTCTTAAATTTATGTGATAAAAATATAATTTAAAACTTTGTAAATTCCCATAAGAGCCTGTATCCTGAATCAGAGGTGGAGATTTAAAAATCGAAAGGATCTCGCAGCTTATCATCTCCCTTCCTTTCCCTGACGACCTCAACAACATTACAATAAGGAATTAGCTATGGGATGTAATTAAGGTCACACCTATTTTGTGTTAATTAGCAATTTTCTTAAGTATGCCATAATTATGATGGGCACATGTCTAGAAGCACACATATTTTTTATCTATCTATCTCCACCTCTTTTTCTTACTTACAAGTACATGGGAGATGATTTTATATAGCAAGACTGAACAGCAACGCACGGGTGATTTTGTTTTTAACTAATACAGTTGTGCTTTTTGAGATCAAGGCTGAATAATGAGACAGAACATCGTACAGGCACGTTTGAAACCCAAATTGATTTCCCCTGTCCTACCCAAGAGCCAGTGCTAGTTTTTCCTTTATCCCCCTACTTTGACCACTAGCATGATATGAATGATATCTTCTTTTTGGATTTTTTTGTTTTAAACCAGAATAAGGACGGCTAAGGGAAAGCTAGAGGCGGTCTGTGCGAGATAGTTAGAAGGGGCTCAGGAGAATGTTGGAAAGACAAGTTCTGTTTTTGCTGAACAATTTAGGTACAATGTGGGAGGCTCTGAATGGACAACAAGAAGACACCACTAATCAGGCCCTGAGGTCTCTCTGCACTGGATGGTGAGAGATGGTCTGCAGATTTTATTCTGCCACCATTAGACTTGCTTGTTCTGCGTAAGCAGAGAAGGTGCTCAGAAGTTCTTAATGCTCTCCCCATTCCTCTTTCCAGGATTTAACCAGGGTCAGTACTTTAATTTCATGATCTCTAGAACACCATAAGGACATAATTTCTCTTCCCTTCCAGGTGACCTTCAACTCCTCTCCCCAAAGAGCAGACACAGGTGGTTTTACTACCCTGATTTTCTTTTTAATCTATTAACCTCAATCCTCAGCTTTCTCCTAGCATTTCCCTTCTGATTCTCAAAAGCATATTTGTGAAATATAAAAGACTCGTTTGTTTGTTTGCTTTTTTGGGTTTTTTTTCCCATGTCTGGGCTAATAATACTATGTCTTCTATACACACTGTTGATGATGCTGAATGACCACAAGATGAGAATGAAAACACAGACGTGATATAATTAATATTTCAAGATCCATTTTCTTGCGCATAGACGTTGGAAGTGCTTTGCTGCCAGCCTAAAGCCTCTGAGGATTATAACGTTTCCACTCAGCCACAGAAGGCATTAGCTGGTCCGCGTGGGCCTTTCGCAGCGGGGGATTTGGTGGAGCCTCAGCAGGATGTTCGTCGTGGAGGAGATAGCCCTGTCAGCTGTCCACAGATTTATGAAGCAGATCGTAGAAATAGAAATATCCCGAGGGCTTGGAACATGCTTCTAGGAAAAGCGTGCACTTTCGTTTCTATGCTTAGAGTAATTTCTGACAAAGAGATTAAAACTTCTTCATGGCTGTTGTATCGGCATAGACACAAACCGTGTTGAGCTTGGCGAGATTTCCTGTGAGTAATGAGAACAGGCCTGAAGAAATTGTGCAGAAAGAATTAATTTGGGTGAAAGACTCAGATGAGAATGAGGGCATGCACATAACCATTGTTACCTGGACAATTCACCGATACCCCTGTGAGCAAATATCCAAGACCGTGCTATATCTCTCCACTCTTTCACAGTGCCACTTACCAAATGCCTACTGCACCACATACCAGAAGCTCTCCCGTGGACTAGTTCATGGGATCGTTACAGTAGTATTCTGCGTATGTAAAATTTCCTGCATATTACAGGTTAGTGAACTGAAGAAAAGGTAGTGATCTTCACAAAGTATGCAAAAAACCGAAATCCTCAACACATTCTCCAGACGCCAAGTGCAGTGCTACCTGCATCACATCACAGCTATCTCTGGAGCTGCTGGGAACATGAGAACCTGTGCCTGACATGGAATTTACTTCAAATGATAGTAATAGATGTCATATATTACCACTTTTCACACACATTTCCAAGCATTTTGCATGCATTAGTTTTATTTACTCTCTTGAGTAATCTAAAGAGAAAGTCTGCATCTTCTTAAGGTAAACTAAAGCAAAGGATGGGTCAGTTAACTTTATAGGGGCACAAACTGATGCCCAGGGCAGTGTCAGACAGAGGCAGTCTGATTTCAGAGCACTTACGATTAAATATCAAGTATTAAATCAAAGGATAATGTCAAAAATGTCCACAGTCTGCCTTCCCATGTTTCAGAAAACATTGTATTAATTTGGGCATGGTAATATGTGTTCTATGTACAGTTGTTTTTTTTTACCCAACTCATGAATGAAATAATTGTCAATTCATTAGAAAAGATTGGAGTTAATTTTAAAACCTATGTATTCAATATTGCACTAAGTTCAATTATATCCTACAAATGTGTGGGTGTATGGACTCCAGAGGTAATTCTGCTAAATCCAGATAAGAAACTTTAGATACAGCTTTGTTTATGTAGATAGTTACTATTAATTTACCTCCATATCTTCTTAATACTGTAAGATGTAATGATTAATTATTGAAATGCAAACATATTCCCTAGTAGATTGGGATCCCCAGGGAGCCCACTCCGAGCCACAGGCTGCCCTACAGGAAAGTTACTAGAGAGGACCCTTGGTATCAACGTCTGTGGAAACAGACTTGGTGGGAGGAAGAATCTGCACTCGGATGCAGCCACAACAAAGAGCTCAGCCTATTTACAGCGGAACGCTCAAGCTAGGATGGATCCTTTAGATAGGGCAAGGAGACTTTTATACTCCCACGTCAACCAGGCACTGGGTGCAGGCTGCCCCTGGAAGGAAGCGTGGCTGTGGGCAAGGCCACAAGCTACCGTGGAGGGACCATTGAAAGAGAACTGAGAGCTGGGGACCAGCAGCAAGATTAGGTTTCTGGTTCTTTGAAAAGGGAGTCACAAATAGGTGAAGGGTCAAATCTAGAACAAATTAATACAGAAATGTGAAGAAGAATGGCTTCCTGAAAATACAACATCAGCTAACAAATTTTGCAAGAATGACATAATTAGAAAATCACCTATTCATCGTACATTAGAGAAAATATAATTAGAAAAGGTGGCAACTATCAGATTAATAATTAATTCAAATAACAACCAGCAAGGGACTCTTAAAACTAAGATATATGGCTTTGATGAGGATTGCAAGAGTCACACAATCTCAAATTAGGTCCTCCGAAATACTTAAAAATTACAAAGGTGAAAAGAGTTAATTCACTTTGGAGAAGCCTGGAGACCTTATTCAAATGATCAGAATTAAAATAATTTTGATGGACAAGTTGATGCCATGTACTGCCTCACAGGGGTAAGGATGGGGCATCACCCCATAGTATTTCTACCAGAAAATACCTAACCTAAAATTATACTTGAGCAAACAGATTAATCCATATTGAGAGAAATCCTATAAAGTGATTGTCTTGTAATTTTCAAAATTGTTAAATTAGTGAAGATCAAGAGCTACTCCAAGTGAGGGATACTGAAGAGAAATGACAGCTGAGTGCAATGATACAGGATTGGATTCTTTTGCTATAAAATATGTAATTGCACAGTTGGTAAAATTTCAGTGAGTCCTCTTGGTGAGAGATGTACGAGAATTCTTTGTACCATTCTTGCATGTTATCAGTACGTTTAAAAATATTTCAAGTAAATATTAAAATTTTAAATAAATAAAACTAGATTTATCCTTTTGAGTTCATAGGATAATTTAAATAAGTATAAAACAAAGCAAAAATACTCTTGACCTGCAAATTCTTTTGGAATTTGTTGATTATTTGCAGTTTACCACATCACTGAAATCATGTTTAAGCCCGATTCTAAAAGGAAAGTAATTTATAATGCACGAGAAGCAAGTAAGCACCCACTCTCAGTCCCATCTTCACAATTATTCAGCTTGGACTTTTTCCTTGTCCCGTGACATCTTGAAATACAAAATGTATATGGACAATGGTTTTGTTGCTAACTCATTCATGAGCATTATTTCCTTTGATATTTTATGACCTACTACAAGGTGAACACAATCAGCACAGAGCTTTCAATATTTTAAGTTATTTAAAAATTTATATAAGTTGGAATAGCTTCCTATTAGAGT
Source organism: Mormoops blainvillei (assembly GCA_004026545.1). NCBI lineage: Eukaryota > Metazoa > Chordata > Mammalia > Chiroptera > Mormoopidae > Mormoops > Mormoops blainvillei. The sequence goes on from PVJD01006805.1 coordinate 39,557, forward strand.
AATGCAGGAAATAAGAGGCATTATGAAGCAAGTGGTTTGAGCAACAGAGAAATAAGAGGAATAAGAAGCAAAACAAGAAAGTTACTACATATATATGTAAATATGTTAAATAGGTATATATTCATTTATAACCATTCAATTATGGGAACATATTTTTAACAGAAAATGAGAGAAGTTGGAAAATAATATTCTGTTAAGTAAAATTTTATTGGTATAGAAAGACTTTGTATTGTCATTTGGTCTTTGTAGCACTAAGCTTTTGCAAAAGCTGACGTATTCTTCAATTGTTAGTAATTAGCTAGAATCAAAATAATTTATTCACAAAAGTCAAATAATTTATTTGACTTTTATCACATTTTGATAGGATTCCTTAACATGCTCTGATTGAGTGTACTGATGTCTTATCACACTAATCCTCAATAATTTGAAAGAGTGTATACACTATTACCTATAATTTACTGAGGAGAACTGGAGCTGATAGCAGTTCTGAAGTCTGTCAAAGGTTAGACACATAATAGTGAAGCCGAAAACTGGACATGGGCAGAGATACTTTCTTACCCTCTCTTGAGGAAATATAAGCTTATCCTAATTTGAAATTAAAGCTATTTTATGAGGAAGAACCCCCCCAAAAGAATTATCTTCAGGATGGTGGGTCCCTTGTAGTACAGGTTTCCCCCACTGAGTGTCCTAGGAACCCATCTGTATCAGTGTACCAGCTGGTATTGTTGTGAGAGGCTGCGTTTGGCTTCAGAGAATTCTTTTTAAAGACTCTTTCAAAGCATTTTCCCATTTCATTATGGGTGATTTATAAGCACACCTGCCCACACTGCTTTCTGTGCTCATTGGTTTTTGACCCAAATGGCATGACTCCAGTGCCCCACCCCCCCATTCACCTGATCTTACCCTAAGCAACTTTTATTTTTTTCCGCAGAAGAAAAACGTCCTTAAATGGAAACATTTTGCCCATGTGGAAGAAGTAAAATAAAAAATAGCAGAAGCACTAAAAGGCTTCAAAATCAATGAGTTCAGAAACTGTTTTGAGCAGTGGAAAAAAGTCTCGATAGGTGTATTGCCTCAAATGGAGAGTAGTTTGAAGGAGACTAAAGTTTAAACATGTAAGAATAAATACGCAACGTTTTATAAATAAATCCCAGTTTTTGGGTCCCTTCTCATAATATATATATGTCTATATATATATATATATAGAGGTCTTTGTGAATTTTAGTCATTTTTGTTTTTATTGGCTTAATAACCTACATGTCATTAAACATTATAAATGTAAGTTATATTCCTAGGACAAATACTGATTTCAATAAGCAAAAGGTGATGCAATATAGATAAAATAAAAAAAGTATTAAGAGTCATCTAAGAATCTTATGTATTTAGATATATAAATATCTATACATACATGCTTTATAAATATTTTAATATATAGTTATAGGTAGTTATTTATATCACTATATTTAATATATAGTTATGTACTACCTTATATGTACTATATATTGTTCTTATCATATATAAATGTATAACAATATATTTGTGAATACTATACAGATATCTAGATGTGTCTATATAAAATTGATTTTGTGTACATTTTGCACTTGTGTGTGGTTTAAGCTGATGCAACATCAGCAGCTTTCTTATACATGTTTGGACTGCTGGAGGGATGGAGAAAAGCTAAGGGCACAGATAAAACAGGACTGAGATTAAAATGTTGTGAGTTATCTAGGTTTGGCTATGGACAGTTTTCCTCTTTGATAATAATATAATTACTTGTTTTCAGAGGGAACCTCAAATCAAATGGTGGGGAGTTGGCTTTTTGTCCTCCACCTAAGAAGGCAGAAAACCATTCAGTCCCCCTTCTGGTCTGTAACTCTCACTCTGTCGGTCCTACAATTCAGAGGCAGTTGCTGGAAAGGATGCAATTGCTACAACTTCCCACCTCGGTTCTGAACCTTACTCCTCGGTTATTGGAGTAAGATGGAGGTTCAAGGCGGGGACATTCTAACCATAATTTCACAAGGCTTAAATCTTATTTCAAGTTTTAAAATAGAAGAAACTATATAAAAATCACGTCATCCCCTTATAGTTAGGTCTGCTGATTCTTAAGTAAGTATTTGGGCCAGTCTTCACAAAGTAAAGTGGAGATTGAGCAATAGCAGAGGAAAAAGATCACTTTTCACACATCTTTCTAATTGAACTGGATTCGCATTGTTCCATATTGTCTATAAACAGTGTTCATTTAATGTTTGAATATCCAAGATGAATTTACCAGAACTTTGGAATCCTACTGTTTAAACATTCGCCTCCGCGGCTTTGGCGAAAGAGCCCCTGCCCCTCAGTACCAGAGAGAGGCTGAGGGATCAGCTGCGAATGGGCTGCGGCAGCTTTGTTTGTTCAACTTATAAACAATTTAAAAAGTTCTGAAAGTTGCCCAGAACACTGGCTTAGTTAGGGACAGCTGTGTAAAATTATATGAAACAAGCTTCGTTTTTACACTGTCCCTGACTGTTGCTGAATGACAAATATTTTCCTTTTGATATTTTAAAATATTTGTTTGGTTGTTTAATCCAGATATGCCATCCAATATTCCGGTTTCCCTTCAATAGACAAACATTACTCATTTCATATAATTTTCTAAATTAATATAGATTGTATCAAAAAACGAAATACTTTTGAAGACTCTAATTTGTATGATGTTCATTTGTGAGTGCATTGTTTTTTCCTTAGGTTCTGTTTTCTAAAACAGCTTTGGATTCACAGAAAAATTGAAGAGCTAGTATGGAGAGCTCCCATAGAGCCTCTACCATTTTCCAATATTATTAATATTGTCCATTAGCATGGTAAATTTGCCACAATTGATGAACTGAGGTTGATTCATTATTACTAACTGAAATCCATAGTTTATTCGACCTCCCTCAGATTTTACCTAATGGTTATTCACGTCCCAGGACCCCATCCAAGATATCACATTACATTAAGATTTCATGTGTCCTTAGGCTTCTCTTGAATTGAATTCTCTTGAATTCTCTGTGAGAGTTGGTCAGACTTCCCATGTTTTTGATGGCCGTGAGCGTTTTTAGGAGTACTAGTTAACCGTTTTGTACAATACCCCTCAATTAAAATTGTTCTGACCTTTCTTTCATTATTAGACTTGTGTAGGAGTTGGGGAGAGGAAAATCACAGAGGTAATTAACATTTTCAAAACCCTCTCAACATAATTAATCAAATGTGAATAATTACCTTGATCATCTGGTGAAGACAACATTTGTCAAATTATTCCATAATAAGGTTATTCCTTCTTTCCCCCCATTTCCAAACTGAAATCTTTGGAAGGAAGGAAGTCTACACAGCTCACCCGTAAGGAGTGGGCATTTACTCCTTGAGAACAGAATACTTGCAAAATTTATTTGGATTTTTCTGCAAGGGAGATGGCTCTTCTATAACATTAATTAATTAATTTATTCGATAATTTATTTATATCCCTATGGATCCACGGATATTTACTTCCTACATTGGGTTTTAGTCTAGTATTGCTTTATTTTGTTGCTCAGATTCTTCCAACTTTGGCCATTGAGAGACCTTTGAGCTGGCCCCCAAGTCCCTTTGACAAACACCCATCAATGCAGAGGTGAGTTCTGTTGTTTTAGCACTGCTTCTCTTTCCGTTGTTATAAGATGCTCAAGGCTCATCTGGTATCTTCCCCACCCCCCCACCCCCAGTCTTACAATCAGTGATTTCTCCAAAGAGCTCTGGAGTCTTTTACTGAGAATGGTATTAGAAATCAAGATCTGGGGGCTGAGTGTGCTTGAAATTAGGAGTGCAAATGCTACAACATATAAGACAATATTTATTTTTTTTAGAAATGAGCAAACTGTGATGCTTGTCCCTAATCATAGGAGGGGAGCATCCAGTTTCTCACCATTAAGCATGATGATAGCTATAGGATTTTGTAGATGTTCTTTATTGAATCGAAGCTGCCTTTTATTCTTAGTTTGTTGAGATTTAAAAAAAATCATCGATGGGTATTGGTGTCAGGTATTTTCTCTGCATTTATTGATGTGATCACAAGATATCCCTTCTTTAGTCTTTTGACATAGAGGATTATATTAACTGAATTTATAATGTTGAACCTTTCTTTCATACCTAGAATAAATCCCATTTGACTATAGTGTATAATTCTTTTCATATACTGTGTTTAGTTGATGATTTTTCATTGTTAGAGACATTGGTCTGTAATTTTCTGTTCTAATAATGATTTTATCTTTCCTTTGTATTAGGATAATGAATAAACTGTGACACCTCCCCCTGAGAAGCTCACTTCTCTGACAGGAAAACCAATCATCCTTAGCTAAATTTTAAGACAAATTTTTCCACTGTATCAATGTTACTTTTTAAAAAATTCATTCATGACTTTTCACTAATAATCAATACAGCAACCTCACTGGACAGGTGTGATAAAATGTTAAATCTGACTATGTGTCTTCTGCCTCTTTTTCACCAAGAGGTTTATCGCTTTATTACATGACACCTAGGTGTTATTATTACTATGAAAGAAATATATATTCTTTTATAAGAAATGTTTCATAAAACATGAGGTAAGTAAGACTGATTATGTTGTGTTTTTTTAAAACTTGTGTATGTTCTCAGAGACCTCAGCAACATTCATGTTCTATAAACAAATGATATCCTTATGAACACATAGCTGCAGAGAAGCTAATCTCTCTTCCAAAAACATCACTTGTCCTTGCACTAGAGATGATTTATCTTTTAAAATAGTATAATCTTTAGTGGCATTTTGAAATTTTACATTTTTTAAATTGTTTGCCACCAGTATGCTTAATATTCAGTTTCAGTGGTCACAGCCTGTTTTAATAATCAACAGAGTACACCAGCATATACCAAACATTAGAAGTGTGCTAATGTTTTAAACAGAATGACTTTCTTCCGGAAAATTTATTTTTGCTTCTGGCACTGAGAGGGAGAGAGAGGTCAGGTAGCAGCCGACACTATTATTTCTTGTCAATACCAGGGACTTTTATTAGCGTATCTTCTTCAAATAGGAGATGTTTCTGATCTTTCTTGGCATAGTCATTTTAATTTTGTTTTTGAGGAGAATTATAGGATTTTCTTGTTTTAATTATATATTTAAACAAATTTTTCAATGATTCTGATGTTTCCTTTACTGTTTCCAGTTTTAAAACTGCACTTGAAGCTACCGTTTGTCAATGAGTGATCCTTTTATTTGGCTCTCTATCCTGGTCTGCACGATTAACAAGGAACCTTTTTCCTACTCTTAAAATAAGCTAATCCGTGTTTCCCCAACAGTTCCTCTAATGGATTTTTTTAAATTCGATTTTACATATATTAACAGTCCAGAGTGGAGAAAGTCAGAATAATGAAGAACATTGTACTAATATAGCTGAATGTTTGTATAGTTGGATTAATACAGAAAGAAGGGCCACATTAAAATTATTAATATTTTTCTTAAAAATAAAATATAGTCATTTATAATTTCAGATGACTCTTGGAGAGGTGGTTCAGATAGAATATCTTTGGTTCTGACTCACTAGTCTTCTATGCAATAAAGTAATTACCCTGCAGGACTGAGGGCATTCAGTGCGGGGACCTTTCCCGGGCTCTGGGCCTCACTCTTTCAATGTGCGCTACCAGGCTATCAGCCATTAGCAGTGCCTTAACTACCAGCAACTGAAAACATCCAGCTTCTGGTGAGAGGCATAAAGGGCCAATTGATAGGAGGAAACCTCAAAATGCTTCGAACGGCCAAGACAATAGCAAATTTTATTCTTTGAGTTTGGAAAACTTTAACACAAAGTATAAGTAAAGAAAAAAATAATATCGATGTTATGTATTATTATATTTCAACTTGATATCATTGCACAGATTATTTTTAATTTGGTTTTTTAAAATTGCCAGAACAATAGCAATTTCATTTTTTTAGTGAAAAAATATTAATGGAAAGCATAAATATAAAAAAGAAAAAAATGTTGTGATATTTAACATTGCATTTCAGTTTGACACAGTTGCTCAGATATTTTAAATGCGGCCTTTTCTAAACTTACAATTATTTCTTTATTTATGGGCCATTAAAGAAAATCTTGAAAACTTATCTGCTGTTTAATAAATAACCAAGTGAATATTATAGAAGACTGGAGAATTTTGATTTGATTTTTCCTGGTTAGAATGAGGCTAAGCCATTATGCAGTTTCAAAGTCATCAAATGATTTAACGGCTAAATATATCTGTGTTTTGACAACTGTGGTTTAATCCTCCTTTTTATTACTTACTTAGATGTTCATCCCATTTCTTAATCAGTTATGAACTTCCATAATTTCTTGATGGCTTCCTTGCTATCCTTACATATATTACATCCTTAATTAAAAATAATAAAAGAGTACATCATATTTTTGATTATATTAATACATTTAATAATATATGTAATCATAGTGTCACACATTATAATCTTTGAATAAAGTATAGAAGTGTTTAAAGGAAAATGATCATTTTTATTCACTAAAATAATCATAGCTCCAAAATATACATTTTTAAAGTTAATAGTTTTTTCTTTTAATCATAACTTAAAATCTGAAGAATAGGCTATGGTTTACATTGTTTTTCTTAAGTTCAGTCTAGTACTAAATATGACATAGTATTACTCAAAAATGAAATGCTACGTGTAACTGTGAAGTTTCTGATCATTTGCTCCTAGAGTTCATGTCCCAGTTAACTAAAGTTTAACGTCAGTGTAATAATGTATTTGGTGCTCTGCCCCTTGGGAATGCATATGAAAATTGAAAAAATACAATCATCAAGAGAGGTGTCTTGTTAACAATTAATTTCTAAGTAGTTGAGGTGAAATGTTGACTTAAAATTTCTACCTTTTTTTTTAAAGACAGGTCTTGAGTTTAATTTTCTTTTGCTGCACTTTTTAGAGGTACAAGTAGATGAAAAAAGAAAATAAAGAAGTATGTAATCATCGCATTATTTTAGGTATACTTTCAGCATGTAACTCGGGACTCTATTGGAAGCTTCTAAGATTTGTCTATCTGGTTCAATTAATGAAGACAGAATAAACTGAATAAGCAGCAAGATATTTTCAAATAATACTTTTTCAGAATAGTAATTCAAAAAGGTAGCTGTTTCATGACAGGCATTATTTACTAAAGGGAAAGAAGGTGAGTATAGAATAAATGAAAACCTGTCTCTAATGAAGAGTTCAGAAATAGAAAATAAAAAGTCCTAGAAGAGAGAAAAATGGAAGAGAACAAAGGAAAATGGGGGTATGTTGTCAAAGAAAGCTATCTCTCAAAGCATGTCAGCTCATTTTGGGGACCACTTGGAAATCTTGGGAGAAAAACTATGTAAGAATTCCATTAACTGCAACAGGATTTGGCAAAAATTCACATTTAAAGATGAGGGTCTTTGTCTTTTTATTTCATCAAAAGAATTTCCCAAATACTACAATTTGAATTATCTATACAGAGTGCCCTCTTAACGAGTGTCCCATAAATCTTTTTTTACAAATTAAACCAATTTCTCCTAGCAATTCTAGTTCCTTCTCTGTACAGCTCTGTTCCAACAAATGTGTCCTGCTTTCATAAATGAGTGATTCCTCTCTGTGATCATTTAAAACAAAGTGGCAGTCAATGCTCTTATTTCAACAATTAAATTACTTCATGTCCTAAATTTCAAATTTAACGATCTAGATTAGGGGTCAGCAAATTATGGCTCATGGAGAAAATTTGATCCACCATCTATTTTTATATAGTGTGAAAGCTAAGAACATTTTTTGTATTTTTAAATGAATAAAAAACAAAAAGAAAAGATTTTTTTGAAACATGAAATTATATGAAATTGTATCAGTGTTTACAAAGTTTTATTAGAACACAAGCTTGACCTCCCTTTTATGTATTGTGTAGAAATTCTTCGACACTACAAAGGCAGAATTTAATAGTTACTACACAGATTGCGTGACTGAAAATACTAGTATGTTTATTATCTACCTCTTGTATCATCAGGTTTTTCATAGAAAATTTTACTGACCTCCCAGTTTTGGTAAAAATATAGTAAACATGAACATTAAAGTTATTGTTTGTTAATTCATTTACTTATCTAATTAAACATGTATTTACTTACTTCCTTATATGAGGTCTTTTGGAACATTGATTTAGTTCTTTCCTAGGGCTACATGTTTCAGAGCACATAGTGATATATGTTTTATTCTTCCTGGCTTCCAAAAAGGTAAAATAATAAATGAACCTTAAAAATCTGAAAATGAGAGTAACATCAGGTAATGATAATAATACCTTCAATTTTTTAAGTTTAATGGCTTAATTTAAACTATGCTATCATCAGTTTATTTCATTCATTAGCTTCCATGTATGAGTGAGATCATACAGTATTTGTCTTTCTGATTGGCTTATTTCACTTAGCATAAAACCAATGACATGGACACATGGAATAGACTCACAGATCCCAGAGGGAGTTTTGGGGAAGACTGGGTGAGAGCAACCAAAGAACATATACGCATATATGCGAAGCCCATGCACGCAGACAACAATGTGGTGAAGGCTGCGGGGGGGGGGGGGATTGCTAAGGTGGGGAAGGAAGAGAAAATGGGGGACATCTGAAATAGTCCCAATAATAAAACATTAAATAAAAAACAAAAAAATAAACTGTGTTATCACATATCCAGTCTTATTTGAGTCCCACAGAAACACAGTCAAGTAAGCAAATTAGCCATCATGTTTATATTACATGAATGTAAATATCAACAGAAGAGTTGTGACAATGACAGTTACAAAAAACTTCACTATATTATTTGAATTGGGCGGAGAAGGTTGTTGCAGTGGGCTTCGACAGAAAGATATGTGGGGAAAGTGTTTGTAGAAGAGAGATTCAGTTATAGAGTTTAAATATCAGGGATTCCAAATGGTGACAACACCAGGGACAAATATGTGTTTGATTATTATGGTTACTAATAGAAAATTTGATTTTTTTAAACTGAATTTGTAGGGGTGACATTGGTCAATAAAGTTCAGGCGTACGATTCTACAGTGCATTATAATAGAAAATTTGAAATTGACTTACATTAAATATAACATACAATCTCCAATTCCAGATAAAACCAAGATTACCTGGGACACCATTTTATAGCATCTGCATTTGCTATAAGAGGAGTACACATGGTATGATGGATTGCAGAAAGGGCAGAACATGGGTGGTCTTCAATGCAGACAGAAGATGTAGTGTAGCACACTATATTTTTCCAAAGCCCTTGGAAATTGTTTCCTTTTCTTTCTCCACCACCCTTTTTTCATCTTTCTTTTCTGCTGTCTTTGTTCTAGTTTTATTTAATGTTGTCGTTAATATGATGCATTTTAGGTATAATAAATATGTGATACACCAGTGAGCTCAGAGGCAGAACATTATAAACAAATACATTACTATATCTATAGCAAAACATGCTAATATCCATAACTGCAACAAAAGACTAAAGAGTCTTGATTCAGCTTAAGTCAGGCATTACTTCAAATAAGTTTGTCCTAAACATAATTTTTTTCTCTTTTTGCAGCAATTGGTATTCTTGGAATTGAAAATAAAGGATTGAAAATTACTATTTAATTTAAGAAAGCATAAGTTACCAAAGAGTTTTGAGCAAAACTGTGGCAGTATTGAGTTTCCTAAGCCATTTTTATTCATTTGGCTTTGAATACAAAATGGGATTGAAGTGAGAGAAACTCAAAGTGGAGAGAACATGTTGTCTGTGAACCACCATGGTATAATCTATACTAGGGCTTTGGCTTGAGCTGCTTGCTGAAAATAGAAATGCAAGGAACTCAGTGATCTGAAATAGGTCGAAATGAACCTGACAACATTTGAAAACTCATTCAATACGTTTGTCGATGCACTAAAATCTCCATAAACCTCCATTGCATATCCTCAGAATAAAGAATTTTAAATATTTAATCTCCTTACTGAACATGGCCAAGTTATTAATGGAACAAAATAAGTAACAAGTCAGATCACTATAATTTTCAAAATGTCTAGCTGTGAGGTTATTGTCAAGACAAATAAAATAGACTAGTCTAAATTTTCATTCATTAAACATACTAGTATTAAACATTTGCTATTTTTTTATGCTATGTAAGACAAAGAACAGAAAAATGGAAAAGATATAATCTCTGTCTCCAAAATGTCACAGTATGGGAGAATGAAATGTATACACATAATTATTACCTAGAATGATAAATGGCATAGTGTTTGAATGTAAAAGGTAAAAAGGGATAAGAAAACAATGTTATGATCCTCCCAAGGTCTGAGGCTACACAGTGGGCAGTGTGGAAATCAGAATCTCTTATGCAAATAGAAAGAGAGAGAGAGAGAGAGAGAGAGAGAGAGAGAAATTGTCTGTTTTAGATAAGTGGGTTCATCATGTAGTACTTGCTTTTCTGCGACTGGATTATTTCACTTAGCATAACATTCTCAAGGCTCATGCATGTTGTTGCATATTTTTAAATTTCCTTCTCTTTTAAAGATGAACAGCATTCCACAGAATGTATTTACACTATTGCTTTATCCATTCATTAGTGCTGCAATGAAAATAGATGGTTTATGGTAGAGACAAAGAACCCAATATAATTGACAGATTTTTAAAGCTTTCAAGGTGCTCCCTTTTTTAATGTGTGAATGTTACTGAAAAGTAGGAAATTTTTCTTGGGTGCCACCTTGTGCCTTTTGCCTGCCTCTTCCATTAAACCATCTTAATTCTGTTCTCATATGCCCATATTACCCTACGTTTGACACATAGAATACATTTACGACATCAGGCTTGTATGCCTTGAAAACAGACTAGAGACAGTGAGCCAGTCATTGCTAGCTCTGAAATTACACGGATTCTGATGCTAGATTGTTCTTCATTTGCACTTTGTCACCTATACTTTACTTGGCTTCTGACCAGTAATCCCTATGAAATTGACAGTGTTTAGATTTATCTTCTCTTACATTTGTGATTTGCTTCTGAACAGAAGTACTTCTTCCTAAGACTGGTGTGTTTCAACAGAATTTATTTCTGAATTTCTACCTTTTGTTTCGAGTGAACCAGACTCACTGGAGAAACCGTATCTCGACCTGGAAAGTCCATTCTAATCAATCTCACTTATAAGGAAGCAAAATTAAATCATTGCTTTCTTAATTGCCAGAGGTATAACAAAAAAAAGGCCCCTGGGCTGGAAATGCAGTACCCTTAGTCTATGTTTTACTTATTTATGTAGCATAGAGCTTCGCTGAGTCTTAATTTATGTAGTAAACAAAGAAGAGTAATATTCTTATATGCTTAAAAAATTTTCAAGTGGTGTTTTGGTAAATTTTAAGGCCTAAAAAAGTCTTTATGACTTTAGAATCAAGGAAATAAGCAATAGTGGTGTAATACTTAGTAGGAAACATTTGCCTTGAACAAGAATTATAATCATGTTGCTCGAATAGCTACACATTCAACTTATAAATAAAATGTAACTTGAAAAAGTGTTGAGTAAAGCCTTCTTGAGTTTCTCAATGCTCAAATTACATAATCAGTGCAATGAAAAAAATTTTAAAAATTAACCTGCTGTCTTATTTATACAGTGATAATCAAAATAATTTATGAAGTTTACCCAGCCTAATCAGATGTTTTTCAAATGTTATCTATTTTCGTTTCCATGAACCTACTCAGCACAAGTCCCTACATATTGTACACAGGAGAAATGACTGTGTGTTTTTTAGGTTGTTGAATTAAACTAAGCTATGTATTCCAGTTATAATTTATTGTTCCATTGTAATAAAAAGCAAAGACATCGTTCCTGATATTTTTGTCACTCGAATTAGAAATTCTTTAAAATCAAAACATATCTACTTTTATCTTATATGGCATTTTTTTCAATAGTCATATTAAAAGTCAACGAAGGTAATTTTTAAATTGTAAATTCAGTAGAATTAAACTAAATATCTATTGTAAAAATGAATAGACCACAGTGATAAAAAATAGGTACTGTTATCTTTCTATAGATTGCCTTTTTGTTATTCATCATCGAGGATTTAAAAAAAAAATCCTTTCGATTCGATCATTTCTTTTCCAAAGAAGTAGGCGTTTAAATTTCTTTTTCTTATCTTGGTACCAGTGCACTAAACTATTCAGTCATCATCCTGGGAAAGGTTAACAACTCTTCCCCAGAAACCCGTAATGTATAGAGAACAAAGTGCTTTAATTTTAAAAAAGCATTTAGGCCTAAAAGCCATACTTTCTGACTGTTTTCTAAATATAAAGGAAGTAAGCTACAGTTCCTTTAAATGCAGGTTATTACTTCAGTCTAACCCATTAAGTTTTCTAAACTAGGGTTTGTGGTATTTGGCATCAACTCTTCTGTTCTTTTGATAAGTACCTAAACAGGATGTCCTTGCAAATTAAATGAAAAATTGCTCTGGAAGTTTTCCTCCCTCAGGAATAAGCATTGAGATTGGCAGATGGCTTAAGTGGAAATACACAGGAATGCACTTTAGCCAAGCATTAGAAAAGCGTTCCAGCAGATACTGCTGAAGTTAATTCTTGAAGGCTCATCTCACTTCCTTTTGCACTGAAATGTTTTAATGGCTTCAGACTGAAGGGGCTTAATTTATTTTACCTTAATTGTTACAAGACAGCTGTCAATAAGGAAAAGAGATTCAATATAACTAATAAAATAAAAGTAATGGCTGATGTCTTACCACAAAAGTTTTATTTCCTGATATGGAAGAAAGAAGAGACTCCTCAATTAAAACTTGGATTTCCCAAAGACTAAGTCATTCTTCACATAACTCAAATCTTCTAATCTTCATTTTTTTCTCTATCTCCCCTTTTAGGCATGTAAAGTTAATATAGCAGATATTTCATTTTATTTTCATGATTAAGTGTTTGTAACATTATGAAAAAATTAACTATTGAGAAGTAATATTATACAACCGACAGAAATTATTTAAAAATATTAGAAATACCTTCATTTTACAAATTAACAATGTCAGATATTAGAAATAATTAGAAAAAGCTCCATGAAAATGGGAAATAGGGAAATTCTAATGTTGACCTATTAATGACTTAATATTGAAAATAGTACCCTATTTGTATTTAGCTAAATAGTTAAGAAGTTGAGGCATCCCCGTAGATTGCAGTTATTTTTAACGGTCGATATTTCTAAAAATATGAACATAATATATGCAGTGAATTAGGAAAGCTCTTAAGCATAAACTCAACTAAGGAAAAAATGTAATTGTTCAGCACAGTCTGGCAGTAGCATTTTTAGTGACATAAACCGAACTTTCCTGAGTCTGTCTTCAGGACGGACTATGTTTATGCTAACCATAGTGAAATACATACAGAAAATGAACAAAGAATTTGCAGAACTATTAAGCTTATGTTTTAAATTTCTTCCTTTCCTTGTCCACTGGCTTATCCGAACAACTAGAAATCAGCAAGGCAGCTATCCACCTTTTATTCCTCTTTGTAAGGAGGAATATATATATATTTGGGGAAAGTGAAGGTCAAATTCATCTCATTAAAAATGCTAAGAAAGATGCATTATTGTTCATAGAATGTTTTCAAGAGGCATTAAAATGCTTACTTGCCCAGTCAGTGTGTGCGTGTTTTCTGTTTGAATATCGACTGTGTCTTTAGCTGTTAAATAAGTAACAGCAAGATATATAGGCAAAGACACTCCCTTAAATTCTTAAAAATGCATTGTATTGCCTTTTAAATAAGAGGTTGAATATGTTTTTATTAAATGACTTTTTCTGAGCAAACTTGATAGTGTACAATAGGATTGGCTCTAGTCATGGTTATAAATTAGACAAAATATTTCTGGGACTCTACTATCTCTCCCTTTTCTTCTCCTTTTAACATCTGGGTAAATAAACAAACAAAAAAAAACCCTTGGGCAAGATCAGGTGAATAGGAAGGGTGTGGCACAGGGTTGCTGTTTTTTTGGTCAAACAATTGCTGAACTCTCAGTGTGGTGTGGGCAGGTGCACTCGTAAATCACTCATCATAAAATGGGCCAACACATTGAAAGAGTCTTCAAAAAAATTCACTGAAGCCAAACACAGCCTTTCACAACAACATTAGCTGCTACACTAATACAGATGGGTTCCTAGAACACTCACCTAGCTGGGGAAGCCTGTACTACAAGGGGCTGGCACTCCAAAAGATATTTCCAATATTTTTTGGATCCCTCCATGTATGTCCTTACCTGAACTCACAATCACCTCTTCCAAAAAGCTGATTTTTCTTTTGTATTTCATAGATAAGTCAATGACTCTACCTTCTATCTAACTAAACAAAACAGAAAACTCAACCTTCATTTCTATCTCAGGCAAATAAATCAACAATTAGGTCTTATCAATACTGTTTCTGAGACAGCACTAAAATTATTTTTCTGCTTTTAAAACAATTTGTATACCTTTTTACTTCTGTTACCTCTCCTTGCCTAAATTGTACTACTGAAAGAACCATCACGTTTTCACCAGTGTTTGGATGGTCCTATCCTTACTACCTTTTAGTGTGTCCTTGTTCCTTCTAAGGTAATACATCCCTCCCTCCATGCTGGTTGCTTTTAAGATATTTGTTTGTCTTTGAACTACTTCACTTTCACAATGGTGTCCTAATGTTCAGTTTTCCTTGCAGTTATTTTCTTAAAGTTTCTTCTTTTTAATCACTTCATTATTATATTTTTGATGTATTTATGGGAGCTACTCAGCAATTAGGTCCTCGAATATTATTTCTGCCTCATTTTCTCACATCTATTCTGCAGAAGCTTCAAATACATGCACAGTTTACACTCTTTTCTACACTTTCTTTCTTTTCCTATGCTTCCTTCAATATCTTTTATTTGTCCTATATTCCATTAATTAATTTTATGTTCATGTGTTTTTAATTTGTTGTTAAGCCCATACACTTAATTCTAGTTATTAAAATTTCAGTTCTAGAATTTCAATGCAATCCTTTTTAGACAGTTACCTGTTTTCCACTAATGTCTTCCTGCCTTTTAATTTTTTAAATTTTTAGTTAAAAATATTTTAAAGTCTTTTTCTGGTTACTGTTTTATCTGATGTTCAATGGGTTTGTTACTATTCATTCCTCATAGCTTTGTGTCAGTTTCTATATGTTGACTTCCTGGTTATTGTTTATTGAAGAGAAGACTTTTGGAATTGGGGAGCTGAGGTTTAGCAGTTCTGCATGTTGTTATACCTTGTTCAATAAAGAATTTACTTTCTGCTTATGGAAGTAATTGGGGAATAGAAAAGCACTTTAATCAGAGATTGAACTAAGTCAAAGCAAAACTGGGCTTAAGCTTTGTGAGAATTAGTATAAGACGTCTGTCCAGAAAAAGTCCAACCATTGTTAATATAACGAGAACGGTTTGTGCGGCATCGATGAAACCTGGCAGCCAAGGAGAGTGGACTGGAACGCACTTGCATAAACAATGACCATTACACTCTATTAGTCAGTGGGGGCAGTGAGTGAGCATACCTACTATGTACTGCTGCATTCCAAATGACTGATGAGTATTAATCTGCATCAAATTTTGTGTTAAGCTTGAACATTCCTCTGTGGAAACTCTTTGGATGATTCAGAAGGCCGCAGCGATGGGCAACTGATAATTCATAGCTTCATCACAACAACATGCCCACTCATGCATCGCATCTTGTGCAGAGTTTTTGGGCAAAACATAAAATCACCCAGGTGACTCAGCCTCCCTACAGCCCAGATTTGGTCCCCTGTGACTTCTGGCTTTTTCCAGAACCAGAACTAAAATCAGCTTTGAAAAGGAAGAGATTTCAGATCATCAGTGAGATTCAGGAAAATGTGACAGTGTAGCTGATGATAATTGGGAGAACTGTGTGTGGTCCCAAGGTGTCTACTTTGAAGGGGACCGAGGCATCATTGTCCTATGTACAAGGCTTCTTGTATCTTGTATCTTCAATAAATGTCTCCATTTTTCACTTTGTGTGGCTGGATACTTTGTGGACAGACCTCGTATACCCCACTCGTATAAATGTAGTATTCTCCACGGCCAAATTGAAAGCCTAGCATGCCTGTCAGGTGTTTCTTCTTTAATTGATCTTAAACTGTAATTCCTCTCATTGTCATAAAATGGCAGAAGTCTTGGTTCTATGCCTGAGTCTCTCAAACCGCCTTATTTCAGGCTGACAAATACCTCAGGACAGAAAAAGAATCAAATATCAAGAGGTCCTCTGTTGGCTGCCCTACTGTCTGTTCCCTTGGCTCCTTATGTCCTTGATGCTGTGGGAGTTTCCTAAAATGCCTTGAGACCCTGTTTATTACATTTTATTCATGCATTCTACTGGATTTTGGTGGTGGAATGGTTACTTTGAAGCAAGATAACCTACTATTACTAGAAGCAAAAATTCCACAAAATTGCTCTAGGCACTGGATATAAGTGCTAACCATAACGGGTGACCGAGACAGAGAAATTGTGGTCTAATGAAGTGTATATTCTGGAGCAGGAAAACAGAAAAAAGTAGGAATAGCTCATGAAAAAAAACCCTTGGAAATGAACAAGTTTGTATGTCTTCCATGAGGATGAAGACCAGTGTGGCTAGCACATATTGGGTAAGGTGGATAGTAGAAGGGGAAATCAGTAAGAAAGGCTTATTATTTTCTAGCAGGAAGCTTTTGAAGATTTTAAATAGAGAGATAATGAGTTAATATATATTTTGGAGGCACAATTCTGCCTACTATGCATAAAATGGATGTCATGGGAATAAGAACAGGACTAAAGAAGACAGACAGAAGGATGTTGTAGTATTCCAGAAAGGAGATGATTATGGCATGAATTAAAGTGATAACACAGACAAAAAGATATGTAAAGATTTATCATTTGTTTTGAAGAAAGAACTAATAAAACTAACCAATGGATTTAAAATACAAAGGTGAAAAAAAGAAAGGAATCAGGAATAACACTTTTTTGTTTGTTTGTTTTAACTACTGAGTACAGAGTATCACCGTGTGAAGGAAGAACAGATAAGGAAGGGAAATCAAGTACTTTTTAATAATGTTAAGTTTGAGATGTGTATAAGATCAGTCATGTAAGGCTGGAGATCGCATTTTAAATTGGAATTCAGTGTTGAATTCAGAATGGAATTCAGTATTTATAAATATTTAATTTTGTCAATTTGCTTTAATGATTTTTCTATTTTGAAAAATTATGCACCAAATAGCATAGTTTGACTTATTACCTACACAATGTAAAATCAAGGGCTAAATAAATGATTATCTTATTTACTTAGATTTTAAAACTTATACTCTATAGTGAAGAAAGTTCAGATAAAAATAACATTTTCTTTGAAATAGATTATGCATGATTCCTCGATCCATCAACTTGAACTCCCTTAATTTCCCAACTTACTTACAGGTATAGATCTTGATCTCCTCCCCCCTCAGTTTCATTTCTCAATGCTTGGACATTTAGCTTTCATCTTTAGTGTGTTTACAAAAAATATACTCTATAAAATCATGAGACTCTTCTTCATTGTCAAATCCAATGACTCCTCTCTGGTATTATTCTACTGCTCTGTATCATGCTATTACAATTTCGCCTTTTCCTTCTTCTGGAAGCCTTTTCAATCTTGTTCTTTATAACAGCAGTCTTCTTATGCTGCCTTCAGCCTGTGCCTTAAATATCCTTCTTTGACCGCTCTTCTGAATTATTTCGATGATAGGCCATTAAATCCCTCCCTTGAGCTTTGTCTCCTTTCCGTTGAGATGCTCTCCTTGTGTAATGGGTTCTCCTCCAAGTACTTCATCCACCATTTGTAATCAGAAACACCTAAAACCATGTACTAATTTATACAAAAACATTTATTGGTATCTGAGGTATATGCAAGCCTGCACTAAATCATCATGGAATAATAAAAATAGCAAATATACTGAGTTATAAGTCAAATAAGTAAGACTGAAAATATAGACAATTCAAATTCTGTGTGATAATGACTTGGAGAGCACAAAATATCATGGGAAGACTGAAAAAAATGGTTGTTCTGGCACAAAGAAGGAGGGGCTAAATAGAACAAAGGAAATTGGGTTAAACAGTTAACAGTGATGTACAGTTTGCTTGGTCACAAATCAGGAAGACAATGTAAGCAGAAGGACGACTTGTGTAAAATAATAAAGGTGTGAAGGAACTTGGCATCTACAAAACTGGAAATAGTTTTATGAGATAAAACTTTCATTTTTAATTGGCTTAACCAAGCTAATGGGCATCTTTAATGAACAGTTGTCAGTTTACTAATAAGTATTCTTTTTTATTGTTGACACTTTTACAGACATCTTTCATTTCTCCCACCTTTGCCCACCTCCACCCAGCCTTTGCCTCCCCAAATTCCTTAATGCTGTACACCAGCAGGAAAGATTCACTAATGCTATACACTTGAGAATTTATAGTATTTCTCAAGCTAACTTGGCAAAGGAAACTTTTCAGAGCAGCTCTCTGGTGTTCTGTGTGTCATGAGCTAGGAAATTGCACCTTGGTGTGTGTTGTACAGGTGACTTTCTCTTCAATTACTCACCTTCCAAAATACGGTAAAGACGCCTACCACACACCCCCTATTGTCCTGCTTGCTCTTAGGTGAGTAGACATGAAACGTAGCACACGAAACCTGCCCTGACTCTATGCTGCTCTTGCTAATCCCTTTCTCAGAAATGCAAAATAAAATATTTGTCTTCATTTTCTTCTCTCCCTCTTCACCTTTTATTCACCTGTATAAATATGAGTTATCACATATATTAAAATACTATATAGAAGCATACATACCATGTAATAACACCCAGGTTAATCACATGTTGATATTTGGCAGTATTTATTATTTTCTTTGTAAATCAATAAATTATTGAAACTAGGTCAGCCCATCATCCCCAATGCCTAGAAACCCATTATATATCCTTCCAACTATTTATAGGATAATTCTATAAACTTGGGGTAGATTTTTCCGAATAAAATTTTTATGTTTTTACAAGCTTTTTCCAGAAAAAATAATAAATGTACGAAAACAAATAAGAATGTACACACTATTGTGTAGGTGATTTTAAATATTACATCATATAATACTTTACCTATTTGGTTTTTTTTTCTCATCAGTCATTGACTGTGTGAGAGTTACCAATGTAGATTCATTTACTACTAATTCAGGCATTTAAGTTTTAGTAGTGTTGTATGAATACTACCTTCCATGGTATGAATATGCCCTAATCCATATCCTAATTCCAAAATATCTAAAGACTGATATTCATTTCCCCTTTCTAATAAATTTCATAATTCTCTTAAGACATACTTGCACCTTTCATTTGCACAAGTGCCTTAGAGTTTAAGAACTGAGAAATGTATTGCCTGTATCAGTTAATTCAAGAAGTATTTCCATCCATTATGATATTGAATATCCCAATCTCTAAGCATCATACTAATATACATATTAGTAAACAAAATATCCATATTCGATTTATGGTATTGTGTAAAATTTACTACTCTCCTTCAACTTATTCATCAAGGCATTAGTATTATATTTAATTTTCCCAAATACTAAGATACTGTGTTGTATTCAAAAATATTTCAGCTACAATTATTAGAATATAAAGATATTATCGTTCACCCTTGTTCACCAAAAGTGGGAGAGCACGCCTGTGCAGTGAGTGTTCTATTCATATGCATTAATAAAAGAAAGGTAGATCGATTAAAAGAATGAAAATGAATGAACATATGCATGACACAAAGCAAACTGAAATGATATGCTTTTCTAATGCCATATGCATAAACTAATTAAATCCTATTCACTGATAAAGGGAGAATTATAGCTGAATCCAAAAAAACAGTATTAAAATTAATTCTGTCATTTGTTTGGTCTAATAGGAGATATGCCTTGTATGCTTTCTCTCTAAATCATTTCTACCAATTGTTCCTGAAATTCTACCATTTGAGGATTAACTCTTGGTATAAAACAGTGGTATGACTTTCTGTTTACATACTTCTTTTTTTTAAAGGGTTTTCTTCTTTTTTATTTTTTAAGGCTTTTATGTGTTTATTTTTAGAGATAGAGGAAGGGAGGGAGGGAGAAAGGGGGAGAGAAACATCGATGTGTGGTTGCCTCTTGCACGCCCCCTACTGGGGACTCAGCCTGCATCCCAGGCATGAACCATGACTGGGAATCTAACCAATGACTGTTTGATTCACAGACCAGTATTGAATCTACTGAACCACACACAACTCCTTTGAATGGTACTATGTATTTCCTATATATTAAAAAATACACTATCACTCATTCATTCATTAAATAATTTAACATTTAAGAAGTATTTAATATTAACAAGACATGATGTTGGATAACCAAATCACAAAAATGAAAAGAGATATAATTCCCAATTTCAATTAATTCACAGTCTACTAAACAATGATTTTCTACATTAGAAAGGGAAACAAATTACAGAATTATTGAAAGCAATCAAGTAAGCAAACAAAAAATAAATAAACAAGTTGGAGGACCATGAGGAAAAGTATATAGTACTGAAAAATGAGAGAAAATCAGAAAGGGGGAGTGTTTCACATATGAAGTCACATTTATAATTTTAGGCAACTAAACTCAAATTCTTCAGTTTGGCACAAAATGACTTTTTTAATAAACAAAGCTGTTCTCTGCTATAATAATGATTTATCCCACATCGATTATGCCACATGTTCTGCTGGATGCTTTACTAATTAAGAAATCGAGACTCAGAGCCATTGGTGAAACTGCCCCAGGCAGTTTTTGCCCCAGGCATTTGTAAATGGCTAGTCAACCTGGCTCTAAAACCCATTACCCAAGGCTGTCACTCTATAAAGACAGTGTTGATTCAATGATTAAAGCATCATTGGTTTTAACCCTCCTTGTGTCAGAAACCCTCATTTTTCAGAAGTTCAGAAAGGTGAAATAACTTGGAAATATTGCTGGTAAAAAATTTATCCTTACCAAAGAGTGGTGCTTACCCTTTGGATTCCATAAACGCCAGAAGGATCTAGTGTCTGCCTCTGTATTCTTTTAAACCTCCTGTGGAGCTGCTGCCCTCAGTCACACTCACTGTTTTCCCACCTCTCTCACTTATGCTTTGGTCTACAGTTTATGAGAACCTTCAGTTGTTTAAAGCTGAAAAAATAATATTTCCATGTTCACAGCTCTTGTTTCCAAATGATTATATACAATCATACTTTACTTATCTATTATTTTCATGATTTAGTTTTATTAATACACACCACACAGATAATTGGGATTATTTTACAAAGCACTATTTATAAAGACCATGAGAGTGCGTTTTGTATTTCTATTTGAAAGGCCCTTGAAGAAAGAAAACCACACTTTGAGTATAGTATTGTAAATGTGTGTTGACTAAACAAACAAATGAATTAAATGCTAAGTGAATGGGTATCACATTTGATGTAGGATCTCTTGCAAAAGCTCCAATTCTACAGAATGACAGGGGTAGAAAAAAGTAAACACTTCTTAATAGGTTGAAAGGCAAGAGATTATTTTAACTTATTTGACTCCTTGGAAGGCACACAGATGTTTTTCTGCCATTGGGAAGAAAGAAGAGGAAGAAGGAACAACAACAACAAAAAAACACAATGGGACTGCATCAAAATGAAATGTTTTTGCACAGCAAAAAAACCCATCAACAAAATGTAAAGACAATACGCTGAATGGGAGAACACGTTCACCAAACATACATCTGATAAGGGGTTAATATCCAAAAGATATAAAGAAATTATAAAACTCAACACCAAAAAAAAAACCCCCAAAAAACAAAATCCCAACTTAATTAAAAAAGACCAAAGGAACTGAATAGACACTTTTCCAAAGAGGACATATAGGTAGCCAACAGACATGGAAAGATACTCAATGTCACTAATCATCAGAGACATGAAAATTAAAACCACGATGAGATATCACCTCACAACTGTCAGAATGGCTATCATTAATAAATCAACTAACAACTGTTGGTGAGGATGTGGAGAAAGGGAAACCCTTCTGCACTGTTTGTGGAAATGCAGATTGGTTTGGCCATTTTGGAAAGCAGTATTGGGGGGGCCTCAAAAATATAAAAAATGAAAGTGCCTTATCACCAAGCAATTCTACTTATAGAAATATATACCCAGAAACTAGAAACACTAATTTGAAAGAATATATGCACCCCTATGTTCACTGCAGTGTTATTTACAATAGCCAAGATTTGGAAACAACCCAAGTGTCCATCAATAGATGAGTGGATAGAAAAACTGTGGTACATTTACACAATGGACTACTATTCAGCTCTAAAGAATAAGGAAACCTTACCCTTTGTGACAGCATGAATGGACCCAGAGAGCATTATACTACATGAAGTAAATCAGTCAGAGGAAAACAAGTACCATATGATTTTACTCATATATGGAGTCTAATGAACAAAATAAGCTAAACAAACAAAATAGAAATGGACTCATAGATAGAGAACAGATTGATAACTGTCAGAGGAGAAAGAGATTGTGTGGTTAGGTGAAAAATGTGAAGGGATTAAGCAAAAAAAAAAAAAAAAAAAAAAGCTTCATAGACAACAGTATGGTGATTACCAGAGGGAAAGAGGAGGTGAGGGGACGTAGAAGAAGTTATAAGCTGGATAAATGGTGATGGAAGGAGGCTTGACTTGGGGTGGTGAACACATGATACAATATACAGATGATGTGTTATACAATTGTATTAATTGAATATAATTAATAATTTTATTAACCAGTGTCACTCCAATACATTCAATAAAAAAAGAAATTGAAGAGATAATAGTATGTCTTGTCAGCAGTTCCGAAGCAATTGTCAAAAAGATTTACTATTAGCAAAGAAGGTTCAGAGGAAATGCAGTTCAACACATGACTTCACACAGGAAGGAGTGCTGCCTCCTATTTAAAAATCAATACTGCTACTTGCAATGTAGTTAGAGGTAGGGTGTGGAGGGAGCGAGGGAGTGAGGGAGAGAGAGAGAGAGAGAGAGAGAGAGAGATACTGTTCACTTTTTATACATATGTTGAGAGATCTAGATACTTGTCTAAAATGTATTTCTGCATATTTGCTTCTCTAAGTAACATTTTGAAAAATTATATTATTATAAAAGATTGAAAAATATAGGCAGTTGTAATTCTCATGTGGAAATGGTGAAATATGCCAACCTCTGCAAACTATTTTTCCTTTTTCCATCCTTCTCCATGTCTGTATTTTTAACCTCTTTTCATCTTTTTCTCATTTTCTCTACTTCTTGCTTTCTCTATTTCCTCTCTCTCTCCCCCTCTGTTGCCTTTTCTTTAAAAACACTTCTTTTGAATCACTAATGCAATTCTTCCCAAGGTCATGGCTGGCAGCATCTGGTATGCTGGATGGAAGTGGGGCCGGTGAAACACGGGGGGACGGAGAGGAAGTGTAGGAAGTCCCTGGGCCCAGCGAAGCAGCAGACACTTCTGGCATCTGGTTGAGAGCGGGATCCCTTGGGGGCAGCGGACAGAAAAGAGATCTGTGGTGCAAATTCCTTGGTGTGTTAAGATCCGTCCCTTTAGGGCCAGGCTTTCTCGCACCTGGATGAATGGATTTTCCATGTATAATTAGATGAAAAAGAAACTTGGTCATGTTTTATTTTCAGAAGTAGAAGTTGGGTGGAAGTTTTAATAGCCGGGAAAGAAGCTAAATGAGTATGCTATTGCACCGTAACTTCGCTGAAAATGTTACATTAGTTGCCAATATTAAAATGAGGTTTATTGAGATTTGTCAAGGGGCATTTGCTCCTGAGGTCTCAAACTGTTAAGCATTTTTAAAATTTAATATCACATCACAGATATTCAGAATGCATTTCGCTTTGCACATTGATGATTAATAAGGCACATCATTAATAATTTAAAGAAACTCTGTTCTCTGTTTCTAGAGAAGAGATGTGTGAAACAGGTACTTCTTTAGATCGCGACATAGGAAGTCCTTGGTCTGCTGTAGTCACCTTGCTGCACAAGGTAAATAGCTGCTTAAAGAGGCACTAGCTTTGAATGAGAAAATATAAGTAGAACAGTGAGATAAACTCCTCAGATTTTTAAAACAATTAGCACTATATAGAATTGGGTGGAGTATTTTTAAGACTATGTTTAAAATACTGTAATATGTTTATGGGACCCTAACACTTTTTTCACCATATTCAGTTACTATACATGTGTTTCTTCTGCGTGTTCTGATAGCTGAGTGTTAGAGGCTTAAGATCTCCACGGCTTAACATATATGTGTGTGCATTGTGTGCCTGTGCATTTGCCTTAGAAATTAGGTCAAACTATGATTTCCAGCTAAATGTGTACACACTGGAATCTACTGGTTTAGCATTTGTCATTTATATATACTACATTTTCATGGTATTCCCATTATATTAAGGAAGAAAATAGAGGGGAAAAATGAGACTTTTCATAGAACCAAGCAGAACACAGTTATTTCTACTTGGAAAAAAAGGGGTGACCCTTTTTAGTCTGGGACAATCCAATCACTGCAGAAGAAAGGCATTGTTGCTGCTGGAGAGGAGGTCAAATACCAGGAATTTTGCCTACACACACTCACGGCGCCAAAAGAGAGAAAGCACCTGAGTGTGAACCTACAACATGGCTGCTATAACAATGACCTCTTTGAACTAGAAATTGAACTGGTGATGAGAACTCAAATAAAAAACCATCGATGGGTCACTTCTGGTGGATGGTAAAGGGAAAGGAAGCATTGGCCTTGAGTATATAATCATTTACACAGAGACAGCCAAGAACAGAAGTCTTTGGGGTGACCTGTCTCAGATCCTGGCAGAACAAAATACAGAGAGTCTAGACATAAACGTTACCACATTAAAGTTTATTATAGATTACCTTTACTTCTCCCTTTTCATGCTCTACACCCACACATGGTTCCCTACATCTTTTAAAACTGGTTATGTTCAGAGTTGTATAATAGCATCATTAATGTGGTAGATGGGCCACATTTATGAGCCCAGTTAAGATTTCTGTATGGCTCTCAGTCTACATCTGCTGAAGACTGCTTTTGTGGGCCAGGAAGTATTTACAAACACACCAACTAGAAGGAAAGTGGTAACTTTTTCTCTCCAAGTTAACAAAAATGTCTACTAGTAAATAATATTCTACATGTTTGCATATAAGGATAAATCCCAAACCATCTCACTAGGTTCTTATCCTAAGGAAGAACATTCTCCTTTCTATAGATGATGCTGTTCTGATATTTAAATATAAGCCCCCTTTTCTGGCCACTAATATGAATGGTGGAACCAAAACCAAACTAAAACCAAACCAAACCAAAAGTCAGAAAATAAAACCTCCGAATTACATAGATTAGAAGCACATTGCTTACAGTCCTTTTCTTGGCAAGTATCAAAAGAACTTATTTATATAATGTACTTTATTGCAGTTGACCTTTGAATAAAGTGGATGTTAGTGGAGCTGACCACCCACACAGTAGAAAATCTATGTATTAATTTAAAGTGACCCTCCACGGATTGAAAATACTACCTCAGTTTCCTGACTGTCGATTTGCAGGCTCTTTTCAGTACATTTTTTTTTTTTGTATTTCTTTTCTTTACACACAAAGAACACTTATCATATTAAATCTATTTTTGTTACCCTCACATTTCTTTTAATTCCTTCAAAAGATTTGAGAATTTTAAGGGAAATTCCATTTAAATTATAACATAGAACCTCTTTATATGAGTTGGGGGTAACAGAAAAGAAAGGCTAATTAATTCTTTTGTACTGTTGGCAAACTAATTTAGGAAATTTTTAGTATTTCCAAATCTATAGTGATAATCTGTTTTTCATGTTAATTTTGAAAATTTTATGAAATGAATAAATAAATCTAGAACAAATTAATGTTCAGAAAGACACTGTTAGTATGTTGATAACCTTGAATTTTACCTGAGGCCCTGTGCCTGGAAACAGCAAAGAAATCTCTCCACTTTTGACTTTTTGAGTTCCCAAATGTCTAACCCCAAAGGACCACCATGTCCTGACATAGCCTGAGATAAAACTCATTCTTCAGTGACTCAGATAAGACCCCTCTTCATCCCTGCTCATAATTCTCTTGTTTTATAAAATCTTAGGTTTTCAACTCTTCCTTTAAACATTTCTCATTAATGGGGGGAAAAAAATCCCCTCTGTATTGCAGAACCCTAGTAAAACCATCCTCTAATTGTCTGGTGCATTTTGTTTTTTGCAGTGTCAAATTTATATTATTACCAAAAGAAACAGTCTTAGAAGTCAAAATGCCATGTAAGGTTCTGCATTTCTCTGCAACCGGTATTTTAGACATGGACCATACTTTTTAAAAGCAGTGGCTATTTGAATATTTTTAAAGGAATTATATATACATGTATACTATACATACAGGAAAGAGAGGATTTGGCAGTTACTCAGTTTGAAGGGCACAGACTTCTTTCAGACAATGATGTATGTGGTCAGTGCTGAATGGTACTCAGGAGTGAGTTATGTGACTCACTGGCTTTATGACTTACTAGTGGCATAACCTTGAGGAAATTACTTTGCCCTGCTAAGCCTTTGTTTCCATATATTCCTTATTTCCTGCCTCGGGGGATTATTGTGAAGATTCAAATAAATAATAAAAGAATGACTTAAGTCCTGTGGTAGGATTGGCTGTCGTTATATGATCTATCATTATATGTATTAAAGCTTTAAAATCCATTATTTTAGGCTCTATCCAGGGTGATTTAGATATGAAGGTATCAGAAAGGCTTCACTGTAGTACCACTATTCTCAATCCTTATTACAACCCATAGGATATTGAGGTAAAATAATCTACCCTCTGTCATTTATTTTATGAAGAAATGAACATCTATTATTATCTAAATGGAACATTTTCTAAATGGAAGCTGATGTATCAACACTGAGCAAAACCAACTGGTTTTTGGTTCATGGTTGGATACTAGTATTGAACACCGAAAAAAAAATCTTCCAAGTCAATATTTGATAAAAGCAGATTGTTTTTTGGTTTTGCTTCATAAGTATTTTTCTTCTTTGGAGAAAAAATAACCTACATAATATATAAGGGGCTGTATAATATCATCATTAGTGAACAACAACCTGATTCTTAGGTCGGTCTAAGTAGTATAAAAAAATACAATTCAGCAAATAAATAAAGGATTTTACAGATTAAATCTTATTAGGAATATTAAATGCTCACAGAGTTCTTATAGATTATGGAGCTCTCCAGACTGACAATAGCATCCTCTTACCTTTTATACATTCATTTTTAAGAATGAACATTACAATTCTGTTGTATGATAAGGGCTACTGCCTACCTAGAAAGTAAACCATAAGACCTTAACGAGATTCATTGTTTTAGTAAATGCTAGCAAAGTAGTATAGATAGAAAATTCAATTTGACTAAGTATGTGCTAAAAATATTTCTAGCCATATAAAAAGTTTCCTAGAAACTACCATATCATTCAGGGGAGAGTGAGTGGCTCTATCACACTATGTTTCCAATTATAAGTGTGATTTATAGCATGGATTATTCTCCTCAAGTTCAGAAGTGAAAGGAGATCAATGTGATACACAATTGTTATTGCTTTAAAAAGTCTTATTCAATGAAATTTTGTGACCAATATATAAAAGAATCATTCAGGTTGGAATTGAGGTTTCAGTGCATTTAATAAACTGAACTATACATGAATATTTGCAAATTGTATGTACTTGTATTAAGTTATATGTCCCAAAGCTAACAGTGGAGATAACTACCCTGTAATCATCTGGTACCTCTTTTCCAGAATAATTTATCCTTTAAGGTGTGTCTGGAATGAGAAGAATAGTCCCTAGCTATCCTTGGAGCAAAATTAATTCTACCAAATGGAATAAGGTAGTGGATTTCTAAAATAAGGCTCATCATAGAAGATCTTTAATTTTTATAATTTTAAATCTGGGACTTCCAGCAAGATAAAATAAAGCAAAAATTTGATGTTAAATATATATGTGGAAAGTTATTTTTATATTCAAGTTTTCCATTCCTTTAAGTTATATATAACTTCTGAGTAATATTACAATAACTATAGCTAATGTATATTTCACACTCTCTAAATCCAGCACTGTTCTTAGAGATTTTATTTCACATAATATTCTCATTATCATTTTACCCTTCAGAAATCTGTCTCAAGTTGTTCCTCAATGAAAAATTTATTAAAAAGGATACATGTAGAAAAGATAATGCAAGTTGTAATTTTGCATATGGTTATATAACATCATACTCATCAGTCACAGTAATTTTCCTCTTACTTTACTTTTTCATGTTTGCTAAGTTATCCTCAGCAAAGAACACCCAGATGGAAAATAGACTGGAAAAACATCAAGCTAAATATGAAACATCTAAAACATATTATCTTATGTATATATTTATTATATTCATCTTGTTGACATTTTCGTTAAATAAATTTCCTGAAGGTAAGGATATTTGTTTCACTTTTCTTTCTCAGTAGTGTCCAAAATACCATGTGGAGCACAGAAAAAGATTTCTCAATAACAATATAAAATGAAAAGTAATTAAATCACATTTAATATATAATCCTAAAACAATGAGAAAAAAACATAATCTTATCTATAAAATATGGTCCGATAACAAAATGTACAAAGATATGATAACTTAAAAATTTCCTTTTGATATTAAGCAAAAATTTAGGCATTTACTTTGAAAATATAATACAATACACAATTCAACATGAATTAGAAGATTCCATTGCTAATTAAAATGCTCTTTGATATTTATGTACCGTCGTGATTGGATTCAAACATTCAATAAGTTGGACAATACATCATTCACTTAGGAGTTTATTTAGCAAACATTTATTAAGCTTTTAGTGTCAGGCATTTTTAAATGTGAAAATATCACCTAGTAGGATAACTCTAAAAGTGCTAAAGAAAACAGTAAGAAAAGCTTACATAGGACGTTTAACAGAAAAGTAGAAAGGGAGAGAGAAAAGCAGTGGTAGAGGAAAGAGAAAGAAACAAAGAACTTTATATTTGCTAATGGAATATCAATTTTTATGGTTTCCAGATAACAGCATTCTGTTGAAGTAAATAATAAATACATATATATTTTAATAAAAATTATACTTGAAAAATTACTGCCAGAAAATGTATATGGAATTTGAGTTTTTCCAAGAATTGTAGCAGAGAACAATTTACTTCTCCTTGAGGATCAGTTTCTAGATTGGAATAAAGGAGCGTCTACGAATCTCGGCCGCGACTTTCTAGGCTGCGCGTTGCTTGTTCTCTGCTGGCGGCTGCTAACTGAGCGACCGCTAGAGAGCCCCGCAGCCTGGGCTCCGGCGGCCAGCTTTCTGTTTTCCGTCATCGAAATGCTTGTGGTTACTACGAGAGCGTAACTACCGGAAAATTAGAAAACTATTTCTTACTAACTAAAGCTGATTATCTATTTGGCCTAATGTCAAAGCAGTCATATTTGCTTGAAAGAAGCGAAGCAAATAAACACTTGTGGTGTAAATAAGAATAACTTCATATTTCTAAAAAGTTTAATATGGAGCCTTTACAGCAACAGGGATCCTTAGGGAAATGGTCTCAGCAGGGAAACCGATGGTGTCATACTTCCATAATATCATGTGATGAACCGATCCCAAGCTTTAGACTCGCAGTAATGATAGCCACCATGCAGGGTTGCTTGTGATGCGCCCTTTTCCAGCCTATGTATTTTTTTAAAAGATTTTATTTATTTATTTTTAGAGAGAGGGGAAGGGAGGGAGAAAGAGAGGGAGAGAAACATCCGTGTGTCATTGCCTCTCATGTGCCGCCCACCCGACCCCAACCCCGACCGGGGACCTGGCCCGCAACCCAGGTACGTTGCCTGACTGAGAGTTGAAGGGCCGCCCTTTGGTTCGCAGGCCAGAGCTCAATCCATTGAGCCACACCAGCCAGGGCACAACTTTTTTTTAATATTACTTCATTTACTTTATACACACACACACACAGTGTTACAATGACTCAATGATATTGTCAGGAGGGATATTTCAGAGGAAAAAGAAATAGAAGGTCTTGGGAGAGATCATGAGTCAGACAGACTATAGTTCTCATTGTGTTTTTATGGAAAGTCACCTCCACAATTTCGTCTTAGCTATGTACGATATAACGCTACCATTTTAATAGAAAATTTGACCATATCTGAAATGGAAGTTTTATTTGAGATTGTCTTTAATCAAATGGTAACATATATGAATACTGTAGTCAGTTTTGTCTTCCTTTGGATTCTCTTTATCTAATTCCTTAGCAGCAAAAATGCAAAACTTTGAATTTTAAAACTAAAGATGCCAGCATTTATCTAGAAGATGCAGCCCAATGGGAAAAGTTCATTTTCTTTTCCAAAGTATAATCTTAGTTCAAATGAGTCTTTCTGTATTAACTAGAGATGGAAGTTCATGACAGGGATTATGATGAAAATGACGCTTTAATAATTACCCATAAAGGAATGTTAAAGGTGCTGCCTCCCACTGTCTCTGCATGACAAAGCAACAGATGGAAACTGTTGTTCATGAGAAAATTAACACCTGGGGAGTTTGTTATTTGCGTTTCTTAAACACATTGGCATAGATTAAATGTTTATATACCTGCAATTCTTATGTTAAAAGCTGATCCCCACTGCGATAGTATTTGGATAGTATTCTGAATGGCCTTTGGGAGGCAATTATGTCATGAGGAGGGGGCCTCATCATGGGGCTAGTGCCCTTCTGAGGCCAGAGGGGAGACAGCTTGTCCTTTTCTTTTTTTCCTCCCTGTGAAGATATAATGAGAAAGTTATCTTCAAAACAGGAACAAGGGTTTCATCAAAACCCCAACATGCTGGTAGCCTGATCTCAGGCCTCCAGCCTCCAGAATTGTGATAAATAAATTTCTGTTGTTCGAGTCCACAGTACTTTGGTTATAGCAGGCTGAGCAGATTATGACAAGTATAAAGTACTCAAGTACTTATTGAATGTTATCTTGTCCTTATATTTAATAATACTTTTCCCCTTGGCTCAGACTTGTTGGAGTCCGTTATTATTTATTATTAAATGACAAAATACCTTTTGTCATTTTGCTATGTAAGTTTGAAAACTTTTCCTACCTTCATTCCTTCTTTTCATGGTTAATCTTGTATCTAAACCAGTTTTTCCAGTGATAGTGACTGCTCAGAAAAATTCTAAAATGTGCAACTAACACACTGGAGTTTATTTTACTAAGGTAGAAAGGCTCTGTTAAATAAGGTAGCGAAAAATTAAATAGATAATTACATCAGTAGGCTGAATGATGTCCGGTCTCACTTTTTTAGAGGCCTGGTTCAGAGTCCGTTACATAGGAAGGTATCTCTGCTTGTTCAAAGTATGAAATTTGAATCTTGGTGCATGAAAGTGTTAGAACCGTTGCTTAATATACGATTCCCGATTCCCGGTTTGAGTAAACGCTCTTACTCCCAGGTTCCCACAATCCAGTCTAGAAAATTACAGGACTGTATCCTTTATTTCTGGTACCTCTGCCATTTAACAGAGAATTGTGGTAGAAATTTAATTTAAAATATTCCCTTTAGCTAAACCTTGAGTTTTATGGATACTCTGATGTTTGGCACAGCAAAGATTATTCTAGAAAAATGAACATAGTGTTGGCAGTGGTGAGAGCAGCACAGAGTGTTAGAAGGGTGGGGTCGGACCGGAACTCAGTTCAGCGACCTCGGTGCTTGAGCTCTGGCCAGGAACGAATTCAGAGCCAAGATTCAACCTATAAGAGAAAATTTATTTAGAAAGTCACAGAGGTTAAAGAAGTGAGTGGTAGAATAAATGGGCTCAGGAAACAAGTTACAGAGACAAAAGAAGGGTCCTTGGAACTTAGGACAAAGAAAGAGGCAAGGAAAATGTGCCGCGGGGGAGGGTCTAAGAAGGGGAGAGGGAAGACACAGACATGCTCCCAAGGAGGTGAGCTGGGTCCTCCTTTGTCAGGGCTGTTAAGAGTGGAGGTTTTAGGGGAGGTCCTAGGGGAGGATCTAAATAGAATATTCATCAGCTTTCCGGGTGTGTCCTTTCCAGGGTCCCGGTCTCCGATGACGGGTGGGTGCCAGGGCAGAAGGTCACTAGGCAGTGCAGCTGGTGCTGGTATCACCCACCCAGTTTTGCTGCTTTTCTGGGCCTGGTGTTATCTCTAGGGAGGAAAGATCAGGGCGTCTGAATAGGATGACCAGCGATATGAAAGGTCAGAGGGTCCAAATCCCATGAGCAGAGATCTGCTAGGGGAGGAAAAGTTACCCTGGTAGCGAGGTCCATGTTTCTCAGTTTCGCCCGTTGCGAGGCCCCCGGGGCTGTCTTCCCTGGGGACCTTCTGTACCTGGCCTATGGTCCCTACTCTGCTCCTCTCTGTCTAACTGCCTACCACAATAATAAAGAGGGTACTTTTACAAAGAAGGTATCTGCTTTGGCCAGAGTGGTCAAGCTGCGTCTTCTCAAGAAGATGAATTTAAAAAAAAAAAAAAAGCCTAAATGATTAGGAAAAATAGTCTAAAATAACAGCTGAGAGAAATGTTTTCTAGGCACAGGAACAGGAGCTAAGTGCACAGGCTCCAGGAGAGGAGTGAGTGTGGGGTGCTCAAGGGATAGACCCTGTGGGTAGATTTTGTGAATAAGCAAAATTGAAAGAGAAAGTCATAAAGGGAGATGGGGGCCAAATCCTGTAGGACCTTGAAAGTCATGGTGAGGATTTTTATTTTTAATCTAATTGTTATGCCAGTCATTGGAAAGAAAGGACAGGATTTGATTTGTTTGGAGACATCCTTCTGTCTCTAATGGACTATGTTAAAGCAAGAATAGAAATAAAGATATTAGCAGGGCTGCTAATATTCAGTCCGGAGAAAGATTGGAAGAAGTTTTTAGTGAGAGGTTACTGGATTTTACATATATTTTGCAGCTGATGAACTGGAAGGTGAGTCCAGGGCTTTGAGGGGAATCGAAGGAGAATCTTATAGCCCAGCCAGAGCCACTCGCTTAGTGGCGATATGATGTCATTTGCTTGTCCAGGTAGGAGTCGCAGGAGCACATTTACTCTGTAAAGCAAGGGCTCTAACTCATAAATCCACTAAAGCGTTATGGCCTTGGGTTTAACTGTTGCCTGGTAAATATTTACTTATATTCCTTACTAACATTTCCAAGGTTTATATAAAATACAAATGTCATTTTTTTCAAAATGTTTGTAACAAAGTAGCAAGTTTATACATTAATAACAGATAACTTTTCCAAAGACATATCAGAATTGAAAACTAATAAAAAATGTAAATGTAATTCTATTTAGGTAGAAACTCTAAATGAACTTTAATGATTATGTAAATTAGGAACAGGTTTACTGATAACAGAAAAACAAGGAGGGAGTAATTCTTAGCTCTCAAAAACAGAGGAAGTTGGCCTAAACTGCTTAAAGAAAATGGTATTGAAACTTGACAGACTCAATTTATAGAAAATAAAAATTACAAGCTAGAATAGTAGGTGTAAAATGATCTGATGCTTGTACAAAGATATAGAGAAGGAAGAAAGGAGGACAACAAACAACAGTAGGAATAATGCAGGAGTTTTGGTGTTGTGTAATTCTAAGGACTACATGACAGATTTTTTTTGTCATGATGCATTATACAAACTAAGTTAGAAATAAAAATCACCCTTTCATTTTTATTGCAATGACAAAACTTAATATTATGTAAATTCTTGTGCTTATAAAACAAACAAAACTGTCACTGAGAATCAACATGGAAAATTATCCGAGCAGATCAAAGGAAGGGATCACTTCTGGAAGTAATAAATAAGTAAATATTAAAGGTGCTACAAAAAAGAGTATCTATTCATTAAATAGATATGTATGGAAAATTATAAATGGTCAAGAGTGGCACACAATTGTAAACATCCACCCTACAAAAAAAAATGACAGTTGAATGATTGATCAAATGACCAGATCTGTTTCTGATGTATGCTTTGATCACCCACCACAACAAGAAAAAAGAAACAGAAATAACAGAAAAAGAAGAAGAGAGAACTGGCACCAATGCGTGGTAAAGTGAGTTGAACTGGACTGAACTGAGCCTCTTTGAATTACACTGCACTGAATAAAAGTGAGCTGAAGAATTTGTTCTGAATGTGAACAGCCGCCTGTGTGGGAGAGCGGCTGAGAGGGTAGCCAAGAACTGGGTACTCCAAAGCCAGCTGTGTGAGATTGTTGCAGAGTGAGTGGAAAAATAAAATGAGGGTTTGCTCCTAAGAGAAATCGGATATTAAGACAGTAAAGCATGATCATTATAATAGCAGAATATAAAACTATTCAGAGAGAAGAAAACACAAGATGATATGAATAGATGCCAGAAATAAAAAAAAAAAAAATGAGGACAAAAACAAATGGAGGAATGGAAAATACTGGAATAGAAGTCTACTGAATGATATATATTATTTGATGTTACTATTTTCTAATTGATGAACATTACCACATTTATGTCCAAAGGGTCCTCATTTCTTGCAATAGTGGGATGTGATGTGCAGATCTTCATTCTCAACTCATATATGCCTTTAAAAAAGGGATGTTGATTGTTCTTGAGCAATGTCTGAACTTGGAATGACTACATTGAGGTTGAAAAGGTCTCAGGTCAGTTCTCATAGCTGTACATTTATTATCGTCCCAAACACAGAAGTGGAAAAACTATGGATGTGACATTTAACTGTTTCAAGGGTGTCAACCAGGAGCAAAGTGCAGCTAGCTTTAGAGGTCCAGTAGGAATAAGAATATTGCTAGTAGAATCTCATTCTAAAACCATCCAAGTAACTTACTTGGCTGATATAGCCAAGTAAGACCTTTGGCCTCACCAAAATGACTCCTTGAAATAGGTAATTATATGCTCTTCTTGCTTCTTAAAGTACTATATTTTGTGACTGTCAGACCTGTCTGTTTCTTGGATGCTTGTAATGTGCAAATTATGAAACACCAGTCAAGACTTTTCTGCAGCTTTATGCTGAAGCAGGCTGTGCCAGCCTGAGAGAGCTGATGGCATGCATCCTGTCCCAACATTGTTCTTAGTGACTTGAGGTTGGTAGCCTGAAATCAACCATAATGGGGGCATTTACACATCAGAAAACATTGAAGACTGTAAACTGGAGCTCTCTCCAACCCCAGAGCCCAGTGCTTAAACATTTAGCAGTATACCAGTGGTGAATAAATTTGAGGGCAAGAAAAGCCAGCAAGACAAGTGCTGTCCACAAACAGGATGTGTCTGTCCCTCTGTGTTGTACTCTGCATGTCTGCCTCAGTGTGTTAGTAACGGACATTAGTAACAGCATTAGACAAATATAGAGCTTAAGTGCCAACTTTGTTATTAACAACTATGTGATCTTTGGCACATTAGCGACTTTCTGTAAGCCACTGTTTCGACACTTCTTCTTTCTCATGGGGTTGTAGAGAGGGATACAGGAAATAATGCACCTAAAATGTTTAACTCAGTCCTTGACATATGGTAAGTGATTGCGGGTGGCAGTTGCATAATATCATGTATGCTCATTAATTACTTAGCTTTGTTCACTGTCTATTCAACTCTTTGCTTACCTTTCTCAGCTCCATTATCATATCTGTTAGGATTTGGTTACATGCTTGATTCTATTAGCTTTAGTGCTTAGCTAGGTTTATTTCTTCCTTCTAGAGTGTGAACTCTTTCTGGTAGATTATCCATCATCCATTTGCGGTATGTGGCACCTCTCTGCATTTCTATCAGGTCCTGTCACTCAGGCTATAAAATAGGAAAAGTGTTAAAGTGGTATAATTGTCATTAATTTCCACTTACAAATCATATATTAAATAAACATGAATGTATTATGATTACCAGAAGATTCAGAAAAAGGATAATGATGTTGATTTTTTTAATATAATGAACTTGAATTAATGCAAATGTAGGTACTACTATAGGTATTCAGAGCTTAACTTTTAGACTGTTATCTAGAGGATGGATGTGATGCTTCATTTTATGTGTCAACTTGACTGGGCCAAAGGTGGCTGGTCGTGCATTAGGCCTGGGTCTGTCTGTGAGGGCGTTTCCTGGAAGAGATTCGCAGCATTTGACTAGTTTGACCTAGTAAAGCAAATTGCCCTCCCCACTGTGGATAAAAAACCACCCAACGAAGACCTGAAGAGACCATGAAGGAAGAGAGAAGCCATCCTCTCCCTGTCTGGCTGTGGAGCTGAGACACTGGTCTTCTGCCCTTGGATCCCCGGGTTCTCAGGTCTTCAGACTCAGACTGGGACTGACACCATTTGCTCTCTAGCTAATTAGACCTTCTGTCTCCACCACTGGCCCTCCTGGGTCTCCAGTTTACAGAGGGCAAAGGGGGCGGGGACTGCTCAGTCTCTATAATCATGTGAACCATTACCTTATACTAATAAATCTCTTTATTATTTCTCTGGACAACCCTGACTGATAAAATGGAAGTGTCATGTAAAACTGTTAGCTTTTCATGGGATCGTATTATGCATCAGTATTCAGGACAAAGTAATTGACAGCTTTCTCATTTTCTATGGTATTTTTTATCTTTTCCAAAGAATCATCGTTTGAGCTGGAACAAACATGACAACAGAATTATATTTTCTGACTTCAAGTTTAGCACACTTCTTTGATCATGATAATTAGTTATTCCTGTTGACTCTTGTCTGACACAGGTGAACAAATTGTAGAGAAAATGAAACAGAATAAAGAAAAGGACTAAAATGAATATTATTTAACTGAGTTCGATTTGATTTTATTACATAACTCTTTTGTACTATAATTGCTAATAATTTCCTCTGCCTGTTATTTTCTGTCTTCTTGAAGAGAATCTGCCTTTATCAATAGCTCAGTCAGGCAAACTTGAGAATCAAGGGACATTTTCTGGACACAGTTGTTTGGATCCAAGGTAGATACTTGTGAAAAACTGAATCAATCGGAGAATCTTTTCTGAGAATTTGCCATGTGGGACTGCCACTGGGTTTGGGTACTTGAAATAGAAGGTCACATAGATTCTTGGCTGTCTTGTATTTTTAGAATTGCTGCTGTGAATTCCAGAACCATCACCATACCTGATTGTTTATATGTTACCCTACCCTTGTACTTTATTGGAAACTTTCAGTGTTTTTTTTTTGTTGTTGTTGTTGTTGCTGGTGTTTTGTAGTTTCAGTATGATATGCCTTGGTTTGGTCTTCATTTCATTCATATTCCTGCTAACTTGATGAGTTCTTTCAATTGGCAAACATTCACCCTTTCTTCTGAAAGTCTTTCTCCTACAATGTCTTTCATAATTCTCTTACCTCCATATTTTGTTTTTTTTCTTTGTGTAACATTTTGATAAATTGTGATACCTTCTAGATTGAACTTTCAATTATTTTCCTGTATTTTTTGTATGCTCTCTCATCCCCTAATTTCTCTTTCTCTTTCTCTCTCTCTCTCTCTCTCTCTCTCTATATATATATATATATATATATTTCCATCCATCCATACAAGACTTTCTTAGCCTTGTATTCTTCTTATTATATCCCATACATCCACTAATTCTCTCCTGAAAACATCTCTTGATAGCAACCAGAATGAATTCAATTTTTTAGCTGGAGGAAGGGGGGACGTTGGGTTGACAGGGACAAGGAAGTTATCCAAAGTAAAGGAAAATGTGTGTGCATAGAAAATATCCAGCACAGTTTGATGCCTGGCCATTCAAGAGCTATTGAATATTAAAGTAACATTATTTTTTTATTATTCATTTGCTTCTTTTCTCATTCCATATTTTACATCCTCATCCTGGAATAAAGGAAGAAAGAAAGATGGGGGAAGCAGTGCAATTAATGAGTCACATGTCAGGATTTATATGTGGAAATTTTATGTAGATTATTTCCTAATTCTCTAACAATATTTGAAATCATCACTCTTGTCTTCGTCACTCTATTCATCAGGTCCCATGTCATTCTTAGCTGATCACTGTGCTATTTAACAAAGAAACTGAAGGTCACCAGGGAAGACCTTAACCTTCATGTCATGCTCATGTGGCCGAAGCAATTTTCATCACCTCTCACTTGTCGCTTCCCTTTCCTGGGCACTGGAAATTGTTTCAGAAGGAGTCCCTCTTCCCCATGCTGCTGTCCCTTGTCACTTTGATTATTGGGTGCTTTTCCTGGCTAATTCGTTGCTCTCTTGACACAAGCCCTATTCCCTCCCCTCCCCTTTCTAAAAACTTCCTTACTTTCCAGAACTACAAGATACTAAAGGCTCATATTTTATTATTCCTGCCCCAATCCAAGAGTCAGTCATTTCTTCAGGGATCCCTGGCACCTTTTTTCGAATAACTGGCGGTTTACTGGCTTGAGGTTCCCCTTTAGGTCTTTCTTGTCCCAACCAACCTAAACGCATTTATAGAGTGTGTTTGGACCACGCCTGGCACTTATGTTGTCAATCTGATTATTACAGATTTCAGATAGTACATTAAAGTAAATCATTTAATTTCTTCAAATATCTAATTGTAACAAATTATAATGAAGGGAATTACCATCATGCTTTATTTAGTGAATATTTTCAAGTTTGCTTAGTGAATATTTTCAAGTTGACTTAGCATTCAAAATATGTCCAATTGCCCTAATCCTTGCAATATCACACCCCAACCCAACCAGCATCCCTAGAAATAAGCGGATAAAATCTCAAGAAACTCTCTCAATTCTTTCTTATCTGTACAAAATGAAAATAAATTCTTTATACTTTTCTAAAATATGTAAATGCCCTTTCCATTGGATTATTTGCTACTCTTTTTTACTTTATCTTCATTATATATAAAATTAGAATAAATATAGTAATAACTCACAAAATATTGACTGTGGTATCAATAAAATAAAGATTATGCTTAGGTGAGTGATCGACATAAAGAGGTGTTAAATAAATATTGGCGATTATCATTACTAGTTGGAGCTCACTGAGTCTTCAGTTCCTGCCCTTCCCTCTAGGCCAGTCTCACTGTATTTCTGTTTGAGGCAGTGGGTTAATCTAGCAGCAGTGTGCTATTTACAGGGAAAGATGAATAATAGGAACATATATTCACAACAAATCACCCCCAAATCTAAACACAGGAATTCAGGCTGGATTATTCTAGATGGACGCCAGTAAGCTGCGTCAAACACGGCCTCATTTTTGTTCACTCTCGTGGCACCAGCGGAACATCTGGTCCTTGAGGAAACCAGCTCTCCTCCGGGACACTGACATTGCCTGCGTATTGGAATTAACTTCGGTTACAAATAAACTGAACACAACTTAAAACAATACTCTGGGACTTTTGGCATCATCAAAATTAAAATGAGTTAAATATGGAAGCAAGCCCATAAATAAGAAAATAAAAAGAGTATTATTTTTACATGGCAGTACTTTAGGATGAGTATTTCTACTGCACAATTCAGAAGCACAATGTTTAACGGAAGGAAAGGGTGCCCTCTAGTGTTTCAAAGATGAACCATTAGATAAACTGAACTCACATCTCTATGTTTATTAGATCCTCAACTGAAAATTACTTCAGCTAAAGTAAACATTAGATAAAA
The DNA here is from genome assembly GCA_004026545.1 of Mormoops blainvillei. NCBI lineage: Eukaryota > Metazoa > Chordata > Mammalia > Chiroptera > Mormoopidae > Mormoops > Mormoops blainvillei. Next base: position 79,255 of record PVJD01006805.1, read on the forward strand.
ATAAAGTAAGTAGGCTATTGGTATAAGGAAATAGAAACATACTTGGTGTGTTTGATTCATTTTTCTTGACAGGAAGCATAGAAAATGGTTGGATGAACGATTAGACTCAGTTACGCTGATCTCTTCTGTTACTTCTTAAAATTCAGTCCTTCTCTCTGTAAGACCTGCCTCAACCTTGGACTTGCTACATATTTACAAATATTATGTATGCCAACATAAAATATTTTTATCACAAAAATGTTTATTGCACATTACTATCCCTCCAATTGATTTCTTCTATATTCTTGAGTGATAACTTGAGCTTTATTGGATCAAAACTAACATAAATTACTTTTTGAAAAATATATTTCCAAATGCTTTACTAAGTATGGTCAATATTTCCATGTCTCATTTTATTAGAATGAAGAGTAAAATACTGTATTGCCAATTTTTCCCCAGTATAATTTCTCCATAGTTTACTTAAGTGAGATTTTCAGGAAAAAAATGCGGTGGGACTCTCTCTCCTATGCCCTTCATAGGCCTGGGGCTGCGGATCCTGCCTACTTTACAAGGTCAGTAGTAAAACACAGCTTTCCTACCAGCTGATTTTTTAGTCTTAACATAGTCCTCTGTGAGGGCCTGAATCGTGTCCCTCAAAATTCATTTGTTGAAATCCTAATCCTTGTTACCTCAGCTGTGACTGTACTTGGAGATAAGGGCGTTGAAGCAGTAATTAAGGTTAAATGAGATCGTCGGATGGGCACTAATCCAATATGACTGGGGCTGTTATAGGAAGAGATTAGGACAAAACATGCACAGAAGGAGGGACAAGACATGCACAGAGCCGGGACAAGGTGAGCACAGAGCGGGGCACAAGACATGCACAGAGGGAAGGCCAAGTGAAGACACAGAGAGAAAGCTGATGTCTGCAAGGTAAGGACAGAGGCCTTTGAAGAAATCAGCCCTGAGGACACCTTGATCTCAGACTTCCAGCCTCCAGAACTGAGAGACAGTAAATTTCTGTTATTTAAGCCACCTGATATGTGGTGCTCTGTTTCGGCAGTCTTGGCAAACTAAAACATTCCTGAGTGTTTTTTGCTTCATAGGGTAGAGATTTGAATTTCGTATTTTCAGAAGACAGCACTTTCAAATCAGTTTTGAGCTCCAGTAAAGGAAGCTAAAGCATAAAATAGCAATAAATAGTATAGATTTTCAGCTAATAGATACTAAATAAATATGAACAATCCTTTTTATTAGCTGCATCTATAACTATGCTCTTTCTCCACCATGATATTGTCCACACTGTATCCCCTTTTTTCTCCTTTTGCCCAGGTCAGCCTCTTGCACCCTCCCTCGCAACAAAACACTGGGTCCACCTGGCGGCAGAGAACAGAGAGGGCTGGAAGCCCTCACCTTGAGCTGCAGTAATGCACGGCTAGCACGGTCACCATGGTGGGCCTCGGTGTGCAGCTATTGTAACCCCCATCTCACTCGGACTTACACTTATAATAATGATGCAAAGGGATCGAGGCGAAACTGAACCAGGCCAGCCAAGAATAGGTTTTCACATTACTCAATATTGTAAAATAATGTTGTGATTAAGTTGACAATAATTAGGAGAATTTTTCACTCAATTTTGATGGTAGAACACTGGGGCGTCTCAAATAAATTGAGGTATCTAATCAACTTTCCCAAGTTAATATTTTAAAACACATTCTTTTAGACTATATCGAAAACAAAATAGAAGGACAAGATAATCATGCATTCATTAATTCATTATTCTATTCATCTGTGATCTTTTGAAAAAAGAATTTCTGAGTACTATTCTCTGCCTCATATTGGAGTACAAAGATGGGTAATGCATAATTGTTTGATTAGTCTTGGGGAGAAGCAAAAGAAGTGGCACCGGTCAGGCAACTCTTTCGTGTAAAATCTGTGTGTGTGTGTGTGTGTGTGTGTCTTTCCTAGGGTTGCTGTGACCATAATATGAGTTAACATGTGTAAAATACTTTGCAAAGTGCCTGACACAAATTAAGTGCTTAATAAACTGGGACAGTAATATAACCTGTATAAACCATAGTTTCTGAATCTATAAAATCAGACAAACATATATCTACAGGGTTGAATAAGATTTTAAATATATATATATATATATTCTTGCTTTACATGTATTAACTCATTCAATCCTGAAAACAATTTTATGAGGTGGTTATACACAATACACTTATGCATATAACATATTAAATTTAATACTAAACCAAATAATGCATATTATATGAGCACAGAATGATTTACATAAATTATGTTAACATTAATGAATTATTCATTTTATTTTCTATGTAATTGTTGAACTCTGAGACCTCAAAGATACCTTGAATAGAAACATCACTTATTTCTCAAGCTTTCTTATTCTCCCATGAGAGGAATCTTTGAAAAAGTGTCTAGCTAGCAGTAAAATGCTATTTTTGTCAGGACAATTTTCTTCTCTTTCTTGGGGTTGTCAGTTTAAATGCTGTATTGACAGGCTTATGACTCTTTTATGAGGATGCCATGGCATTAAAACAAATGCATGAAACCTTTTACTCAGTGACATCCTGTAGAAAGCCCTATCAGGTATATTGGTGTATTACTGAGGGTCACAGATTATGATTCTGACTAAACTATATTTGAATTACAGAAATTTCAATGAACTTTTCAAATAACAATTGATAAAACTATGCTAGGTCATGGGGAGTCACAGGTCTAAAGGATATTACATAGGTTGTCACTACTAGAGCATTCTTTTCTATTTGTGTGTGTGCATGGAGGGTGTTAAAAATGTCAGAAAAATTGGAATCCAATACAGAGACTACTAATCGTATTATTTGTACTTTAAAAATCTCCCCAAATATATAAAAAGCCTTGTAAAATGTAGGCTAGGTTCATTTTGTGTTAGTGTATATAAATCAGTGAATAGATTGGTTATTTCAAAATTAGGCATCTTTCGGCCCCTGCTGCAACCCGAGTGTGAGCAAATGAGCATGAGTAACATTTTAATTTGGCACATTGAGTGGCTATAAAACGGGGAGTACTTTCTTATTCATTCTGCTCTATATGCTTTATGAAAACCATTGAAATTTAATATTTCCCTTTTCATCAATATGGGTTTGGTAAGAAGACATCCAAGGAATTATAGGTTTTATTTTTCTAATTGTTATTATACTTTTCCTCAGTTTATTATTTGCTTGTACTCTGAAAATATGTCTTTATTAATTTTTTAAATGTTACATCCTTAATTAGAGAATAGTTTTAAAAGGACAGAAAACATGTCATGGCAACCGGAGCTTCTGTTCGGTAAACATGGTTCTTGATCTTCTAGCCCTTTATCTGTTGTCCACAGCCTTCCCAGACTGACCTCATATTCCAGTTCCCACAAAAACACACGCAAACAGAAGATAGCCCCAGTTATGCTTGCCTTGAATCTATCAGCTCTATTTGTAGAAAAGGATGACTCTGGAAAATGAAGACTTTGGTTCTTCAGAGTTTTCTTAGTTTAATAAAAATATTAATTTACTTAATAACGAGCCATATGTCAAAACTTTAAAAAATGCACAATTTTTTAAGTAAATCTAATAACGTTTTCAAAACACCTAATAATTGTCAACAGGTTATATCTTATTTTCCGTTCTACTTACCATTATAGAATTTACCAGTCTATTAAAAAATGCATAAATATACTATCATTATACCAAGTTAAGGAGTAAGGGTTAAATGTGCAAATCTTAAAATGATATTTAAATCCCTTACAAGGCAGGGTAAAACAAGCCTGTTAAGTGCTTTAGATTAGGAGATAGAAAAAGATGGCACATGAACCAAATTCAGGTTTGCTATTGAAATACTGCCCAATTTATTCATTTCCAGTTGCCTATGACTGATTTCACACGACAGCTATAAAGAGGAACATTTGCAACAGAAGCTATGTGGTTTTCAAAGTCTAAAATATTTATCTGCTGACGTTCTACATTAAAAAAAAAAAAATTGCCGAGTTATCTGTTAGAGTTTCAAAGGTAAGAGACCTCATAGAAAGCCCGGATACTGTTTCTGTGACACATAGTCACAGAGAGTGTCTACTTTGAGGAGAACGTGCATGACCTATGACATTATAGGAAGGAGACTTTTCTTCGTCACACGGTCCTTACCTCGCAGCTAGATAGCTAACAAATCTTATCAAGAAAATAAGATGTCGAATGACTAAGAAAAGCTCTACGCAAGACGAAAGTCAAATCGACAGAAATGCAGACTTTCTTAGGGCTTTCCTGCCAACCTTAGAGGCAGTGAAACAGCAGAAATGTTGTGTAGAGTAGGTTTGAAGAGAGAAGATTGATTCAGATGCGACATCTACCAGTTATAGTGTAAACTCACGTTAGTTATACAACTTTTCCACACTTCAGTTTTCTTATCTAACGGGAGGAAAATATTACCTACCTCATAAGGCAGTATTGAGTGTTAAATAAGCAAGCGCATAAAGGTATTTAGTATGGGACAGGCAAAGTGTGAGAACTCAATAAATGGTGTCACTAGACTGGGGGCTAATTATGTAGTCTGGAAAAGGGAATCAGAATGTAACTACTCACAGTAACTAGGAGCGTTTGCTGCTAACACAACAGGAACTGAAGGTTCTCCTGTGTCAGGCCGTTTGCGATGCGCTCCAGTCCTTTATGTATCCTGGAAATAGGTTGTTTCTCAGATATGTGATTGGCCAGTATTTCTTCTTGGCGTGCAGCTTTCTATATTTATTTAATTAGTGATGACTTTAGAAGTACAAAGGATTTTAGTTTGGAAAAATTTCAACTCAGTTTTTTAATTACATGATTCCTTTTTTGTATATTTTATTGAGTATGCTATTACAGTTGTCCCATTCTTCCCCCTCTTTATCCCCTCCACCCTGCACCCCATCCCATCATCCCCATGCCTCTTAGTCCATGACCATGGGCTGCCCATACCAGAGCTTTGGCTTCTTAATTTCCCACACTACACGCCGCCTCCCCCGTCCACTTTTTTTGGTCAACATTTTCCCGCAACGGCTTTCCCCAGCCCCATCCTCCCCCACCTCCCACCCTCAACCCTTCCCCCATTTGGTTTTGTCGATAAGCCCTTTCTGCATGTTCCTAGAGAAGATTCAGAATATTGATAACAGTGAAAATCTGAAAGGCAACCAGAAAGCAAAACCAGTACCATCAAAGAAATAGCAGTTAAATGACAATTCTTTTCCATGGCAACACAGGTGGCCATAATCTTACGTGATCCTTTTTGCATCCTAAAACACACTTGCTTAACCCAATGATGTATAGATTTCCCCTATACTTTTCTTGAATTTGTATTTATAGAATTTCTGATTAAATTTTGTTTCCATTTTTGAAAGACATTTATATGTCCAGAATTATAGTTGGACAATCGATTTTCTCTCAGGACATTGAACACGGTATTTCACTGTCATCTGGCAACCTGTGTTGTCATGGAAAAGAATTGCCATTTAACTGCTGTTCCTTGGATGGTACTTGGTTTTGCTTCCTGGCTACCTTTCAGATTTTCTCTTTGTTACCAGTATTCTGAATCTTCTCTATGATATTCGTAGATACGTATTTCTTTTCATTTATCTTAATCATGATTCATTGAGATTTAAAACTACGTGAGGCACCACATATACCGGAAACCTCTCAGGGACCACCTCAGAATCTCTTGGCTCCTTCAGCCCCTGGGGTCCTTAGCAATGCTTTGCCCCTACCAATAACGGAGGTATATTCCAAGTCCACGTGGTCTCCACCGACATCGGTAGACCTCACCATGTTTTACCTTACCTATGTCATGCCTTCTGCGCCCTTTCCCATGAAATCCCATGGCTCGACCCAGTACCTTTACTACACAGTTAATGCTCCAAAGGGCTAAATTCTGGCCAAAGGGCCGTGTGGGAGAACAGGTTCTGCTCTCTAGGGAACACAAACAGTTGTTAAACGATTCACCCTAATGGCACTGTGAACGCCGCGGGCCATTGTAGGTACGATGGTGGTAAACCTTACCATACAATGTTGAGAAAATCATTGAGGCTTCCACCTGTTTAATTGGGTGCAGACAGAAGCTGAAGTATTGAGACGAGCAGCAGTTTTTGCAGTGGATTTGAATGAGGACCATGATAATGATGAGAATTTGAAGGATGGCTGGCTTCTGGAAATGACACTGGAGTTTTTGCAAAAAGAAATATTAGGCTCAGAGAAGCCAACAGGCAACTCACTGCTTACTGTGAAAAGTCAGAAGAACTTGTCTACAGCTTTGCAGTACACTCTCATCTCCTGCAGTCACAGAGATGATGTGCTGAATACCTGCCCTGGAATCGGGTAGGGTTGCAAAGGTGCCTGATTATAGGTGGATCCAAGGAGGATTCTATTATTATTGGCTTAGATAACACATAAGTTTAGGGTCCTGGGAGGAACTGCAGATTGATGCCCTATCAAAGATTTAAGACACCCAGGACTCTTCCCCACCACCTCCATAATGTTCACCTGACATTTTGGGTGTTGTATCTTTACTGGATTCAACCTACACAGCCTCTCTCACCTGGCATGCTGTGGTGTTGGTGGAGGACATGCATTCTATTCAGCCTCCATCAATAGGGATGACAAGGGCCCGTTCACATGACATCTGAATTGCCCCAGGACAACATTTATTCTTCTTCTCTCTGTCGCAAATTCGTCTGCTGGACGCATGATGATTTTCCATCCCACAAAACATTGTACTTGTCCAGTATATTAATGATATTTTACTAATTGGAATTTAGATGTGACTGGAAGTGACAAGTACCCTCAGAGGCCCTGTTTAGACAAATGTTTCTCAGAGAATAGATGAGAACTTATAGAGAATCAGTCTGCTACATCAGTGAAGAATTTTGGAGTCCGGTGGCCTGGGGTTTGCCCAGCTTAAGGGTGATTTGTTGCACCTCACACTTACTCTCTCTAAAAGTGAGTTAAGTGTATCATGGTCTACTTTGAATATTGGGGACAGCACACATTAGACTTGGGAGTAGTGCTCTGATCCTCTAATTCAGTTTCAGAAAACTGATTTGGAGAGGGGATGAAAATAAGAGGCAGACAAAAGCAGGCTGAGAGTGTGAATGCTACCTCACATGACAAATGGAACTTTATAGGTGTGATTAAAGCTAAGAACTTTAAAATGGAGAGGTTACCCTGGATTATCCAGGCAGGTCCAAAGTAATTACATGAGTTTTTAAAAGCAGAGGACCATTCCCACCTATAGTCAGAGATAGATGTGGTGACAGGAAAAGGGTCAGGGAAATTCAATATTTTTAGCTTTGAAAATGGAGGAAGTGGACGGTGGGCCAAGGAATGTGGGTGGCTTCTAAAATCGGGAGTTCTGACCATGAAAATATCAATGATATATTTGTCTTCTTTTAAGGCACTAAGTTTGCAGTAATTTGACAGAGCAGCAATAGAAATCTCATACACTGACTACAAGATGGACATATATTGAACATAGATATTACCAAGTCTAGTAAATAGAAATTAATTTATTCATTGATTCATTTAACAAATGCTGATCAAGGGTCTTCTATGTACAAGATGCTTGAGTGGTACAGAGATGATAAGATTGGTGAGGCAGACACACTTCTTTGCCCTTGTGAAGGTGAAAATTCAGTAAGAAAACCACTAATCAAATAATTTCAAAATGATAGATTACAAATTGAATGAAAGGGAAGGAGAGAGGTAACTTTGGGAGCATATGATATGCCAACTTAAATTTGGCAGAAAAGCAGAAAATAAACATGCAAAAAGGGGGGAAGATATGAAAACCATGGCAACACACAGGCATAGTTTTGTCCTAAGCTCTGAATCAGGAAGTTTGCAAAAGAAAAAACTGTTTTCGTGCCTGCAAGGTGAGAGAGAAAGGAGAGGTGTAGAAGATGATGCTGAAAAGCGGGAGCTCCATTACCTCTGTCACTGCTGCTGGGTGACAAAGTTTCTCTCTTACCTTCCGCGTTTCAAATTTAAGATAATTTGCAACATCAACACATAGATGGAAAACTGATTTTTTATTGCTACAATAAAAACTTTGTTTTCTCCTATTACTATTGTTCAATACTCTTTTCAACAAAAACTATTTTTTCTGGTTCCACAGGGCTACACATTAACAATATTATTTAAATATGAATATAATAAACTGTTTCAATTTCTCATGCTTACATTTCTTATTATACCTATTAGACCTAAATTATTGTACAAATTAAAGAGAAGCAAAGCTCAAAACCTATAAACTTAAAGGTGCCACTTTATTTTAATATGACAGATAATGTTTAGGAAATAAATTTCCACTTTTCAGGAACTTTAATGAATGTACAGCCTAGGATCTTATAAATTCGGCATAGCCATCCTTAAAAATGTCAGTAGTTGAAAATTACTGGAATTTCTTTGAAACCTTTCTTAAAATATATTTCTTTATTATCATCAAGCACTGTTGCAATAGAACGGTTTGTGTCAGTGTAGTTCGATTGTAATTCTAGGACCAATAGTGTCAGAATCACCTGAGTGTGATATTTGAATAATACCATTCCCAAAATACACAGAAATTGTAGTTGCCAATGAACACTTTAACAATAAGCCATTTTATCATTTGAAATAGAAACGTTTTTAGAAAAGTTTTAGAGAAAGTGTTTTTCACACTTTTTGTGAGATGTGACAATATCATTTGCTACTTTTAATGTTGCTAATTAACATTTGCTTACGTGTAACTGTAGCAGAATTCACCGGATAGACATGGGGTGACCAACGGATTTGCTTCAGAAGTTCTGGTGCTGAGGACCAGGCTCTCACCTCCACTGTTATCCCCCCTCTTTCCATCCAAAATAGAAATCGCTAACTTTGTAGAAACTTTAACTAGAATATCATTTTTATAATTTCCAAAAAGAGATGATTGTGATAACCTTGGACTTTTACGTGCTCTTCTTCAGACAAAAATTTAAGCTTAACAAATTTTCAAAGAAGAACAGAAGTCTCTCAAAACAATATTATTTGAAAATAACATTACTCATACAAGCAACAATTGTCGACTAGTAATGTGAAATGCGAGACTCAATTTTCTTTATTAAAACCAGCTTAAGAATTTAAAAATTCAAATATTTTACATATTTGTGTATGTCTTAGCTTGAATTATTTTCCAAAATGAGATCAGAAGACATGGGTTTCTCTGTGGTAGCTTCTTTGTAAGTATCCCTGGGGGGTAAATGGGAGAATGTAGCACAAGAGAAATGGGAAGACGGAAAGGCAAACCAATAATGTATTAGTGAGCAGGTGTTCAGTGACCAAGAGAAGCTTGATCCCACTGGGGACCCTCAACGGAACTGTGTAGAATGCACTTCAGATTGGTCTACACAAGAAACACTCCCGTCTTCTAATGGTCAGGGGCTGTCCCTGACAGGTCTTAACTCTGTCACCTTTCCAGGTGCACTGTGTCCCCATATCTGAGAGTACTCCCTCAGGCATTTGAAAGAGCTGTGGTGGAAAAGTCTCAGGACAGGAAACAGTATTTCCTGTGGAGCTGAGGTGAGCTGCTTTCAGCTCACACCCATGGGCAGCTGGCTTCTCAGCATGTGCAGTGCATGAAGTTTAACCTAGACAGTGTGAAATGGGGACAGAAAATATATGGCGGAGCCTCCCCCTTGTATCAGTCATATGGAATTGTGTTCTACTTTAACTGGAGTCTTTCGTAGAGCTTTCAAGGAGGCAATCCGCTGCAAGCTTTTTCAATAATGTTCAGTAAAAGTGAATCAGTGGAACTAAATAAAGTCTCCTCAAAAACTGGTTTTAAGGTCAAGAACAATATTGGTTATCTCTGTTTTTCACCTTTTCTCTTACTTTGGACTAGCATCTCAACATTTTCAGGTTGCTCAGTATCATCCCCTCCAGGGTGAATTCCGTAGTTACTTTATTTTTTTGAAGGTCGTGGTTGCTACGAGTGCCTATTTGTGCCTATAATTAGGTTTGGAAACACCAGAATAAACCCCACATGAATCACTCCTTGTGCTTTCAAATGCCCCTTTCTGGTACTCTTGTGATTCTAGCTAACTATGGCAATTAAGATCAATCACCTGTATCAATATAAATTATATTTCTGTCTGCCGGTCCACTGGCATGGGCAGCTCAAAATGACTGAGTAGCAGTTATTGCTTCCAGTTCAGTGGAATCCTTAGTGCTTCCCAAGGAAAGTGTATTATTCTGGTGACCTTAGGAAGTGGACTTCTAACACAGCAGAGACTAAAGATATGCAAGTTTCCCAAGTGAATTTTTGTAAGTGATAGATATGAAAAAAAAATCCTGCTTCTACATCTTGGTAACTCGACCTATATATTCCAGTTATTGAGGACACAAACTATAAATCATCGACTGGTTCAATGCATACACCCCAGTCTGGAGGATGACTTTCATCTCCAGGATACCTTCCCTGAAATGGCACCTCAGGTGAGATTTGTAATAGGCTATACAACTCTGTGACTCTGACTGGTCCCAGCTGTAGAGTAAGACCATTTTTATGCCCATTACAACTCCTTTCTCATAGGTAGATTCTTGGGCTTCAGAAGCATCTCTAAGATGTTATGTTGAGAAATCAGGCATTCTGTGCATCTTTAGTCCATGGTGAAGGTAGAGGCACTGCAGGCAGTGCGGTTAGTGAAGACAAACTGGTAGTATGGCTATCCACTCAGACAAAGTCAAATCACAGACTCTTCCAGCATGGAAGGGATTCCCTATAACTGGCCTAATAACAAGGGACTTCTTGAGAAATTGTGCCATGCCCAGGGCTCAGCAATCCATCTCTGCTGAAGGCTTACCGAGGATTCAGCACTGGCATTGGCCAGATAATTCTTAGTAAGAGAAATCTGATGCTGTTGGAATAAAGCATGTTTTCTGTCTCCCATATCAAAATCTTTCTTTCCATGGCTCCCAGAGGCTAAAAGCAGGGCCTGGCTGACATACACAGAATGAGTCATTCTGAAGAGTTAGTTGTTCAATGCCTCTTATTTTGTAGATACTTTATAATGGGCATCCATGTGAAACTCAAACATTTACATATATAGTGACTGTTTTTCATGAGCCCATTTACCGGTCGCCTTCCCAAAATCCTTAGTTTCCATTCTTCCAATCATATTCTTTATAGGTCAATAAAAAATAATCAGCTAACCTATTCATCTTTGCCTAGCATTTGATATATAACCATAACCTACATACAAAGTGGATAATTAAATTCACTGTTCATAACCATGCTCATGGGAAGGTTTCCTTTACAACTGGACTCTGGGGCCCGGGGCTCATCGGGATACACTGTGGGCACTGGTCCATTTTTAGCTGGCCCAGGCATTCCATGTTAATCCATCCATAAACTTTCCTGAGTGTTTTCCTCTCCTGTTAATCATAGGAAGCAAAAGAGGAAACATAAATTCAAGGATGAAGTATTTAACTGATTACCGCTGTGAATATCAAGTGTCCCAAATTGAGCTCGAAGTGCTTTCCTACATGTGTCTCAGAAATGTTGCCTTTGACCCAGTAAAGAATTTACTGGCCACCAGTATCTCTTTAAGTATTGCCCTAGGAGAGTTAATGTTCTCAAACTTCTAGGGACCAGAAGGTGACATGTCATAGGTGATCCACAATCAAGGGGCAGAAAAGCCAGAGGTAAAAAGCAAGAGGCACATAGTGGAGTTCAGATAAATTTTTTTCAAGGTATATCTGCATTTATCTTGTTGCTGCAATAATGACTAGACTGAAAACATTGGCTGAGAAGGAATAATACCCATCTAAGAAAATGACAAATATTTATATTTTAAAATGAATGCCCCCTCTTTACAAACATTTATTGTGCATCTATTATGTCAAAGATAATGGCTTAATTCTAAAGTGTATGTGAACAACACATATCAGGAATGGATCCTGCCCTCAAGGGTATTACAGCAGAATACGGGATTGAGAATTGCATGATTTTTAAAGTGTGCAAAGAAATGGGAGATGAGTTTTTCAAAATATAGATACATCATTATTTTCCAACTGTTGGAGTGCTTATGTAGAACAGGAGTGTATTCATGAAAGTTCTAAATACAGGGTGGGGTAAAAGTAAGTTTACAGCTGTGAGTATATGAAACAACTTACAGCAGCTAGTGGCAGGGGAGGTTATGGGGTGGAGAGATTGAGCAAAAAGGAAAAAGGACTCATGGACATGGACAACAGTGTGGTGATTGTGAAAGGCTAGAAGGTATAAGGGGACTAAATGGTAATGAAAAAATACGATAAAGATTAAATTAAAAAGAAAAAATTTATTCTTGTATTTATTAATTATTGTATTATTTTCTGTAAATCTACTTTTGCTTCACTCTGTATGTACAAAAATTATTTGGAGTTATCTAATGATTCAGTTATCAAGGTGTGAAATTTATTTATATGAAGTTAAAAGAAATAACTTGCAATTTTATTTATATTCATGTTAGCAAAATTTTTGTGTAGAAAGAAGATAAAAGTTTAAAACATGTTATTTAACAAATAAAAATACTACAAGGCCGGACTAAGAGACAGGAAGTGTTAAATAGTTGAATGCTATCAGTAATAGACACATAATGGAAGGGAGAAAGTAGGTCAAGAATTTATTCCAATTTTTGAGTAGATGGACCAAGATCCATGAATCATCACATGGAAGGGCTCGACCCAGCTAAGAAATGAATTTTGTTGCACTGAGTCATTACATATTTAAGGATATTAACTACAGTAGCTAACGTTACACACACTTACGCGGCCTTAGATCAAATTCATGGGGATGTTACTGTAATATAGGGGATATCATGTGTATATGAAAACTGGGATGCAAAAAAAGGTCATAGAGGGACAAAAATGCTGATAATACTGCTGAGAGGATTAAATAAATTGGGGATAATGCCCAAAGTGAAACTGGTATTGTTTCAGATTGGGTTATCTGGAAGCCTTGATTAGGTCACAGAACAGAATTGTTTGAGAAAGGGGGACAGGTAGAAGTAAAACAACCAGATCTTCGTTTTCCTAGTCCTTCTGGATCTTAAGGTAAGTTACAAAATGCCAATGATCACTATGGCTCAGCGAATATTCAAATTTGTTTTCTTGGTTTTAGATATGAGTATGAATTCCATGACTAGAGCAGTAACGTAGGGCAAAAGTACTGTTCTCCACGGAGCAGTAGACCGGAGAGCAACATCCAGTTGACACAGATTGTGTGTTTGTTTGTATGCGGGGGAGGGGACTAATGCCCCCATTTATTAATAAGAGAGCTCAGCTATTTAAACATTTTAAATAAGAGCAAAAATGAGCTTACCACCTTTGCTCTTTTTTTAAATTAAAGAATATTTTAGTATAGAAAATAACTTCTATTTGGTTTTTGCAATCTCTTAGCATATTATTCTTTTTTAAAATCATAAGTATAGACAGCTTTCTCAGGTACCCTGAAATATATGTTATTGCTTGAACCACACCACTCATATCCCAAATTAAGAGAGCAAAACATGCAAATAAATTTACAATGTGTTAAGAAAGTCATTTTAGAACATATGGAATTTATGTGATCACTTGGTATTTTGATATTTCTGTTTTAGAGATAAAGTCACTCACTGGTCTGGAAGAAGTTCTGACTTCAAACAAAATCATTTTAGCTGAGAATATAAAGTGATCACCTTTTTAAAAGAGTTTTGTTGCCAGAAATAAAGGAATTAAAATTAGGCTGCTTAAGGTGAAATAGTTTAGCTAATG
>PVJD01006806.1:0-93003 GCA_004026545.1 Mormoops blainvillei
ATTTAAGCTCTTAAAAACATGTATAAGTATGAAATTATATGATGCAACAATCACACAAAAAAATTAAACAGCAGTTAGTGAGCAACTTCAATATTAAATGTAAATCTTTAAACAATCAATATTTATTTTGAACATTTTTAATTTTAATAAAGTTATTAAATTCTAAATATTTTAAAGGCATGGTATGTGATTGTAGATGTTTTCCATCATTGCTAAAATTTCTCAGGTTGCAGTGTCACGTATATTAGCAGCAGTTCTATATTTTATATTATCTAAACTTTTAGCCGCATTGCAGTTTGAGAAATACAGCTACCTTCTAACTAATGGAATTTAAACAATGAAATGAAATCCCTGACTCTAATGCCACTTGGCTTGACATCTTTCTCTTTGAGATGATGGCTAAGTGCACTAGCTCACCAGGTGCTATTTTTATTTCTGTGATTCCATGGTAACAAATTATCTTCATCTTAACCAGGGCTTCTTACATAAAATCTCCCAAAGTAAAGTTGATCTATAGGTAATAATATGGAACCTAGTAAAATGATTTAATTTTGGGAATGAATTAAAGGTAAACAACATGAACTTTGCCCAGGTAGGAAAAATACAACTTTAAGAGATATGATCTAATAATAAATTACATAGGCTCATGTCTGAATAAACTTAAAACAAAAATTTCAACCCTTCGTTTTATATGAATAGCTATTTGTTGCCAATGTAGTAAGTAAACATATTTATGTTTGCTCAATACATCTGAATGATATAGGGAAATCATTTTTTATAAGGGCTATATATAGAAAGTAGATATAAATCTAACATGATTTTGTGCATGCGAAAAATTTCTTCATATTTAGAATTAAAGTATAAGAAAATATTTTCTCTGTAAACACAACATGGAAATTCTTTAAGTCGGGTTCAAAATTAATTCAAAACTTTACAACAATAGGAGCCAAGCTCTGTCTGTGAATTTGATTTTATATAAAGACAAAGCAATAACCAATGGTCTTTTATTTATACTTCATTTAATATTGCTTTGTCATTTTTTGTAATTTTAGATAATTGAAGTGATAATTTATAATTTCTTTATTTTTCATGTCAGAAATGTCATATAAAGTTTAGTCTATATGTGTTTTTTAGTATTTGTATGTTACTTATTATATACCTACACATAATTTAGTAAACCTTTACTCATTATTTGTCACCAGCAAGATTGTGGTAGCTATCTGTTCGAATACAGTGTATAATTATTAGTTTGCTGTCATTACTTTGGCATCCTAAGATGTGGAATATGAGGGGCAAGTTATTTGAACACTAAACTTGTTTTTCCAAATGATATTGCATCATATGTTTTCATAGTGTAGGGTTCAAGATGTCTCACAAGTTAACTGAGCAAACAAGTTCACAGCAAGGTTTTTGTTCAATATGCTGAAGTCCAACTGCTTCGTGTAGCTGGATGCTATATATGTGATAGAGCATGAAATAAATTAGGTGAATCTGGCTATCCCCTGGGTTTCTCCTTCAGTGTTAGGTTACATACATGTCTGACTGTTCACAATTTTAGATAGTGAATGCACTTCAGATGGTATAGTGCTAAACTGGGTAAAACAATTTTTATTTTTAATTTTTTTAAAACAATTTTTGTTTTTCAATACCAGTTGACATACAATATTATATTAGTTTCAGGTGTACAGCATAGCAATTAGACATTTATGTAACTTATGAAGTGGCCACCCCAATAAATCTAGTACCCATCTAACATCATACTGATTATTATATTATTGACTATATTCTCTATGCTTTATATACCAGTGACTATTCTGTAACTACCAATTTGCACTTCTTAATTCCTTCCCCTTTTTCACTTACCTCCCAACCCCCCTCCCATTTGTGAAATCATAAGGCATTTGTCTTTCTGCCTGACTTATTTCTCTTAGTAGAATACCCTCCAATTTGTACTCCTTAATTCCTTCCCCCTGTGGCTCTCCAGGTGCGCCCCCTGTGTGGGTTTTGTGTGCTCCTCTGTTGAAGTTAAACCTTGATTGCTGTTGGTACATCGATGGGAGTGATTGACCCTCAGGCTGATTTTGAAGACTGGCCTCGACTACAGTGGAGGAGCTGTTGTGCAGAGGCCAATCCTATGGAGTAGGATTCACTTTCGCAGGGATCTAGTGCCTGTTGAGTCTGCCCCTTGAATGTGTTGTTTGTGGAGGCGGATGGGTGCTTCTCTGATGTAGTCTGAAGCTGACCACCGGGCGTGTTGGTTCTGGGGCCTCTTGGGAGGTACAAGCCAAGGTCAGCCGCTGCCTGTGCCTTACTTAGGGCCACTTGATATGAGTTACAAAGAGATCTGCAGAGGGTTGCCACTCGTGCTGGGCTGGAGATGCCTGGGAGAAGCTGAACTGTGAACTGAGGCCAGCTGACACTAGTGCCTAGCTTGGGGCTGCTTAGCAAGTGGTACAGTGCATGCTGAGGCCAGGTGCTGCTTGTTTGGGGTTTGTGAACCTTTGAGAGATTTTAGGAAAGTCTGTAGCATGAACTAAGACAGGTCATTTGTATGGAAGGTCCAGTGGAAGTGGCTTGGGTAGGCTTGAAAGTTGGGTGGTACAGGATCAATAGTGTGATCCAGGTTGATGGAGACTTAGATATGGTGCCTGCCTGTGCCTGCAGGTGGGAGGGCTCATCAAAGGATCAATGGCGTCTGCCAGGACTTCTGTCTGGGAGAAAGCTTCCCCTCCAGCTCTCGCTCTGAAGCCAGACAATTCAGTGCCTCATTGTATGTTGCTGGTATCTTTCAAGCTGCTGCTGCAGTGGTGGAGCTAAGAGCAAGTAGTCTATTCACAAGCAAGGCCATGCATGGGCCCTTTAAGAGGAATGCTTGGAACTCTAGAAGCCCTCTGTCTCACTCAGCCACATGCTGGTTTTCACAGCCAGAAGTTATGGGGACTTCTCTTTCCAGCACTGGAAACCTGGGCTGGGGCGCCCTTTTGTGGCTGGGACTCCTGCTTGTCATGAGTCCCCGCTTCCTCAGCCAAGATATTTCTCCCAGTCTATTTTTGCACATATGACATGGACTGGAATTTGGTCTCTTACAAGCAATTGCCTATTTTAACCTTTAGGGGAAAACGATATTTAAAAGATCTAAAAAGTTACATATTATAATACAATCATTAAAAAGGACTTACCTTTATATCAAAAGATTGGCAAGTGAAAATACATTTTATTATACTTATATGGCACTTAAGATACAGACATACTTGGGGAAATGCTAGGCGATTTTTGTTGTGTGAACAACATAACATATCATATAAACCTGGATGGCATAGCCTACTATACATTTAGGCTATGTGGTGTGACCTATTGCTCCCAGGCTACAAGTCTGGACAGCATGTTACTATACCAAAAAAGAAAAAAAAACAACAACCCTACAAGATTAAACCAAGCATAAGAGAAAATAAAGTAATCAAGAGACAGTAAACAGGTGTGACATGGCATATACCGTGTTCTACATTAGGAAAAATTGCATGAGCACATCCAACATTCCATGAAATACATAGTCCAATTTGTAAAATATGAAATTATATAAAAACAACTCAACATTAGGATTTTATAAAAATAATACAGCCAGCAAGGGAGAAAATAAATGGATGATGAAGTTTACACTGTGGGGTCAAAGTGGTCTTTCATCAGAATGATGATTACATTTGAAAGTAAAGAGACCTAAGAATTAGATAACAAAATAATGAAGGAAAGAGACTAAAAATTAACAGAAGGACAGGCCTTGAGCGAGGAGAAAATTTTGGTCATTCACGGACGTAGAAGAAGGGGTTTATATGTGGAGTAGTGCTTGGGTGCAGATGGGAGGACTATTACAAAGGAACGCTGCCTGTCAAGAAGAAGAGAAGCACCACAGGGGGAGCACTGCCTGCCGTGGGGAATGCAAGAACAGCATCGACGAAGCACTGAGCGAGGCGAAAAAGAGAAAACCTCCAGGAAAGGAGCAGAGTCTGTGGTGAAGATCAAGAAACACTGTGAAAGGTGATGGATGCAGGTGCAGTGAGGGCGAAGCCCTGAGCATGGTGAAATGGCAGGACAGATAGAGCAGTGCCTCTGGCGAAGGACGGAAGGACGCTGTGGACGGAGCAGGGCCTGTGGTGAACTATGGGAGACCGTTACACATGGAGCTTGTGGTAATAAGCACAGGGTGCTGCGGAGCAGGAGGTGTCTGTGGAAGTAAGCGAAACGGCGCTGTAGCTGGATCATGGTCTGTGGTGCGGAATGTAACAGCGATACGGATGGAGCAGAGCCTGGGGTGAAAAATGGAACAGACCTAAGTTTGATGCCTTCTTTGTGTTTGATGAGCACAAAGGGAAAAACACTACTTGCGGTAAGAAAGAGAGGAACACTGTGGAGAGTACATGGAGTCTCATGGAAGAGCAATAAGCTCCATTACCCTAAGCTTAAGATCCTTCATAAAAATTTACTTAAGAAATAAAATGACCAGCCAGAAACTTAAAGTAAATATGTTCAATATTTTTCAGAAATTGAGCATCAATATTTAAAGTATTAGTAGTTCCCAGAATGTTAAAAAATTCTCACATTGCTAATAAAACTACAAAACAACAGAAATATGGGCAAAAAATTATGCACTTTATCATGTAGTAAATATACATGGCCAGGAACACATGAGAAAATGTCCAATTTCATCAATAATCAGGAAATGAAACCTCAATGTTATGGACAAAAACTGCAAGTGACTTATAGTGCTAAATTTTGTCAAGGATAGGGGCTCATCCTGAACTCCCTTGCACACTGCTATTGAAAGTGTATTTTGAAAACAGTTTGTCATTAGGTAATAATACTTGGCTATTCTCATACTATATAATCCAGCTATTGCAATCCTAAGCATGTAACTTAGAGAAAATCTTATAGATGTGGTTGGAAGGATATTTATCATAATCCTCACATCAGCATTTATTGTATTGCAAAAGCCCATCAGCATTAGATCAGGAAAGAAGAATTGGTATAGTCATAAAATGGAGTAACATATGTCAATAACAATTAGTGAACAACATATACCACATTTATCAGTATAGGCGGATGCAATCATTGCTGAGGATAGGGAGAAAGTCATAAAAGAAAGCTTGCTGATACAGTTTCCTGAATGGCATTGTGGACTTTCTAGCAAAACAACCGTAACTGATAAAAATTAAACAAGCAAACAATGTCTAAAATTTCCAGAAATAATCCTATAGACCTACAGCAAATGTAGAAATATTTCTTCAGGGGCATCTACTAAATCTCAGGAAGAACAGCAAGTGTATGACACGTGTTAATGTCACACCCAATCTCCGTGCCAGCTCCCCAGCTCGGCGTGATGGAAGCTCCACTCCGAAGGGCTATGGCGAATAAGTAGAGCCTTCACTTTCCCAGCTCTCAGCCCGTGATGATGCTGTTTCCCCAGGAGAGGCAATCTGTCAGCATTTCCTATTCACCACTCAACCCTGACCCAAGATTAAGGGTTTTCCTTTACCTGCCTAGTCCACTGGTATAGGCTAGAAGTTCTGCCCCAGGTGTGGCAGACCGGGGATACTGAAATACCAGTCGCCCTTACCCTCATGTGCTTGTATGGCAGAGGTTTCACACCAGAATAGGTAAGCTGAGAAGACTAAAGACTACCATCTCTTCATGTACTCAGCTCCATAAAGAGGGGTGTCACCCCAAGAGAGGCAGGTGACTATCCACTTCTGCAGCACTGGAGCAGTGGTGCAGAAATCTAGCTCAGGGGGAGAAGCTGGCTTAAGAAGAGAGAACTCTGAAGCTCTCCCCAAAAGGACTGACTGTATTTGTTAAGCAATTATTAATAACAGGAAGCTCATAGCTCCATGAGAAAAAGCTAAACTCTAGGTCATTAACACTAGAAACACTAGAAAGAATCAGGGAAAGCTAGAGCTACGAAGAGCCCTCCTGTGATCAGAACAAATTTTAAAGATTTGCCTCAAAACTATGCCTAAAAAGAGGCCTTAATTTAATTGGATCATAATGTGTACAATGCGTGCCCCAGGACATTGTCAAAAACAATAGAGCAATTAGCCAGCAATTAGTGGAACCTAACTGCTAGTGTGATACCTAGAAAGGCCTACAGCTTAACTGAGAGATCAGGGAAAGAGGCCGCCAAACATAGGTCTGCCGAAGCCACTGTCATGGTGGGCGACTCATAGGCCCAAGGCTATACTTTCTGGGGAGTGAGATGAGAGGAAAGAATTTTAAAAAGAAAATATAGTGAGTGAACATTTCCCCAAACCCTATTCTACACATCCGAGAATCTCAGCAAATTCTAAGCAGAATAAAAAGAAATAAATCTACACCCAGATATATCATAGTAAAACTAATGAAAGAAAAAAGATTTTCAAAAACACCTTGAAAGCAGCAAGTCCTTGTAATAATCATTTACAAGGGAACTTCAATAAAATTCCCTGCCAGAAACAGCGGAGGCCAGAAGGCACTGTCATGATACATTCAAAATGCTGTAAACTGACGCAAAAAGTCAGGATTCATAGTCAACAAAATTATCTTTCAAAAATGAATATGAAATAAAGGCATTCACAGATAAACAAAAATAGAGATTTCATATCTAGCAGATGATACTTACAAGAAATACGAAAAAAAAACCTTTACATAAAATGAAATTACCCAGACCTATTCCAATGAAAATTACCCATAGGTAATATTCATACCTGTGCCCAAAATTAAGAGCACTGGAAGGCTAATTAAAAAACAATTAACTGCCAATAAAAATGCATATTTCTCCTCCCAATCTAATTCATCTGATTTTAAAAGCAGTTGTATAAAACAATATGTATGTAATTGCATGGTGGGCTCTATAACATTTAGAAAACCTAGTTGAAATGAAATAATTCCTGGAAAGCACAAACTATCAAAACTGACTCTAAAAGTAATAGAAAATGAATAGACCTACATCAAGAAAAGAGGTCGAATTAGCAAATTTTCAAATTTCCATTAAATAAAGCTCATGCTGACAGGGCTTCAGTAATGGATCCTCAAGGGCTAAAGCCAGAGTTACTATATGGCCCAAGTTTTCCACTTTGATCATAGGTATCTAGCTAGGAAAAATAAAAACATATGTCCACAAAAATGTAAAAAACCTGCACATGAATATTCATAGAAACATTATTTATAATAACCAAAATGTGAAAATAGCTCCAATGTCTATCATCTGGTGAATGGAAAAATCATTGTTTATAGCATTCCCTTATATTTGTATTGCTTTAAAGTTAATATTGTGTCCTTTTCTGATTTTACTGATTTGAACCTCTCTCCTTCTCTTGGTCAGTCTAGCACAACTCAATGAATATACTAAAAACCACTGAATTGTATACTTTAAAAGGGTGAATTTTATGAAGTGAAAGTTATATCACAATAAAGGTGTTATAAAAAAACAAAACAACAAAAGAAGGTATATAAAATTTTCCATCCTGATGAAGCTCAGGTATAGACAATGGCGTATACATAGGAGATAAAAGTGAAAAGAGAGTAAGGGCATGTTTATCAAGAAATCAGGATGATGGCTATTTTCAAGAAGGAGAGAAGGGCATGTGATTAGGGAAGGGCATAGAGGACATTTCTGCAGCACTTTTTTCAAAATACCTATTTCTCTAAAACATCTGGATGGTCATTCAGGGCACATTGCTGCACTTCTACTGAGAAATAATTTAGGTTGTAAAAGCAACAAGATCACATAATTGTTGAGAGCAAAAAGTGATTCATCTGTTTGTTGCATTTTTTCTCATGTGTGAACCTCTTGTTGATTTACTATGGTAAGTGAGACATTACGGAGGACACTCTATTGCCTATTCTCTTTTCCTCACCTCCCCCTGCAACAACCATCCCACGCTCCAACTCATTTGCCCTGCTGTGTGCCCGGACAGATTTTTTTCTTTATGGAGTGCCTTCCCTAGTCTCCTCGCACACTGTTTCCAGCAGGGCTTGACCAGTGTCAGTTACCCACAAGAGATCAGAGTGTGGGACAAAAGAGTACTGGGATTAATCCTTTTGTTCATTCTCTTCTGCCTTACAGTTTGTAGAAGTTCTATTCGGTCTACAGCTTCTCTCTGGCAATGCTTTTCCCAAGGTCCCTGCTCTTAAGAAAATTCTAGTAACAGTTTCTTGTACCTGCCCATGAGACCTACATGCCATTATGTCTTCTTCCTGTTGTGAGTGAATGGGTATTGCCTGTTGGTTCCCTCAGTCCTGCTAACACTTTTGTCAAAAGTCTCTTTATTAAAAAGTCTTTAAAAAAATCTCATCAGTTGTATTATCTGGTCTCTGCTTAGTCCTTCCTTAATTGCAATGAGATTAATCAGAACTTCCAAACTTCCATTCAGCTATTTCTATACAGTCTATCAATGCAGAATGTTGAGAAATAATCCATGTATTCATTTAGTAAAATCACACATTATAAATAATTCACATCCACAAAATGAAGTATTATTATTCTTTTTTTCTCCATATTAATGATGCAACTGTGTAAATACTTGCGATCCTTTAGTTATGATGAAGTTTTATACTTAAGGGATAGTCATTATTTAGTAGGGAAGCATGTATGGTTATATAAATATTTTGGTAATTTTTTCATGTGTAATTTTCAAGAATGTATTACAACTTCTTTTATTATAGGTTTCAGTGCATTCTTTTCCATGTAAGAAACAAAAAGAAAAGCTAAATGTTTAAATAACATACATTGGCTTTTCTCAAATCTGAACTGTACTTAAGTGCATTTCTTAAAGCATTCTTGTCACAGTATCTGAAGCATGACCAGGGTCCTGATGTTCTGTGATAATTATTGTCCCAAATGAGCCTCTGGATAATGCTAATTATAGTTTAAATAAAATTACTAGTCATTCACAGATTTAAGAATCTCTGGTACTTCTTATAGGAAGTTGTTATATTTGAGATAACAGGAACACATCTGCAGTACAATAGTATAATATACTGTAAACAGTTAAACTGGCAAGTCAGGGAATTGTGTGTGGTAGTCAGATATAAGAACCAAATACGTGGTCAACAAAAAAAAATGTTCTACTAGGATATAAGATACAAATTATAAATATGTGTATTATGGAAAAATCTCTTGGACTCCCAGGAGAATGTTTACAAATCCACATGGACCCAAGGATCACACCAGGAGTAAAAGGCACAGAAGGAACTACGTGAGCACAACTAACCAGGGTTATAAATTTTGTCTTGTTATTTCGATTCTTCATTATTGGATTATACACAGTATATAATAATGATACTGTATTATTATTTCAAAGTGATTATAATCAATTGACATAATGTTAAACAGCACAGACTTCATATTCAATGCATGTAATCCAATTCTAAAATACTTAAAATAACAGATAATTAAACAGATTCAGACCAATTATAAGGTAGATAAGATGCTCTTTCCAGAATTCAGTGTGTATTATCTTAGTAGGCAAACAAGTAAAAGGTATGAGTTTGACATTTCTGGAAACACGTTGGACACTTTGGAGAAGTGTCTATTCAGGTCCTTTGCCTATTTTTTAACTGGACTGTTTGGGTTTTTGGTGTTGAATTTTATAAGTTCTTCATAAATTTTGGATATTAACCCCTTATCAGATGTGTTGGTGAGTATGTTCTCCCATTCTATGGGTTGTCTTTTTATTTTGCTGATATTGTGCAAAAACTTTTTTGTTTGATGTGGTCCAATTTTTTTTTCTTTTGTTTCCCTTGCCTGGGGAAATTTATCCAATAAAATTTTGCTATGAGCAATGTCCGAGATTTTACTGTGTTTTTCTAGGTCTTTTATGGTTTTGGGTCTAATATTTAAGTCTTTGGTCCATTTTGAATGTATTCTTGTGTGTGGTATAAGAAGGTGGTCTAGCTTCATTTTTCTGTATACATCTGTCCAATTTTCCCAGCACCATTTATTGAATAAACTATCTTTAGCCCATTGGATGTGCTTGCTTCCTCTGTCAAATATTAATTGACTATAAAGATGTGGGTTTACTTCTGGGCCCTCCATTCTGTTCCATTCATCTGTGTGTCTCTTTTTATGTCATTATTGTGCTGTTTTGATTACTATGACCTTATAGTATAGTTCGAAATTACGTAGCATGATTCCACCAACTGATCTTTCTCAGGATTGCTGTTGCTATGTGGGGTTCCTATACATTTTTGAAATATTTGTTCTAGTTCTGTGAAATATGTTATTGGATATTGATAGGAATTGCTGTGAATATATAGATTGCTTTGGGTGGCATGCACATTTTAATGATAATTCTTCCTATCCATGGACATGGTATGTGTTTCTACTTATTCGTATCTTCTTCAATTTCTTTCTTCAGTGTTTTATAATTTTTGAGAACAGGTCTTTCACACCCATGGTTAGATTTTTTCCTAGGTATTTTATTCTTTTTGAAGCAATTGTGAATGGGATTGTTTTCTTAATTTCCCTTTCTGTTAGTTCATTATTGGCATATAAAAATGCAGCTGCATTGTGGATATTAATTTTGTATCCTTCAACTTCACTGAATTCATTGATCAGTTCTAGTAGTTTATTGGTTGAATTTTTAGGGCTCTCTGTGTACAGTATCATGTCATCTGAAAATAAAGACAATATTGACTTCTTTCTCTCCAATTTGGATGCCTTTTATTTTTTCTTGTTGTCTGATTGCTGTGGCTAGGACTTCCAGTACTATGTTGAATAAGAGATGTGAAAGCAGACATCCCTGTCTTGTTCCTGATCTTAAGTGGAATGCTTGTAGTTTTTACCCATTGAGAATGATGCTGGCAGTGGGTTTGTCACATGTGCCCTTTATTATGTTTAGGTATGTTCCCCCTATTTCCACTTTGCTGAGAGTTTTAACATAAATTTGTGCTGGTTTCTATCAAATGCTTTTTCTGCATCTATAGATATGATAACATGGTTTTTATCCTTGATATTGTTTATGTAGTGAATCAGATTTATTGATTTGTGAATGTTGTACCAGCCTTGCATCCCCAGACTCAATCCCACTTGATCTGGTGTGTGATCTTACTGAGGTATTTCTGTATTCAGTTTGATAGTATTTTGTTGAGGATTTTAGCATCCATGTTCATCAGGGATATTGGTCTGTAATTTTCTTTCTTTGTAGTGTCATTATCTGGTTTTGGAGTTAGGATCATGCTGGCCTTGAAAAATGAACTTGACAGCTTTCTCTCCTCTAGAATATTTTGAAACAGTTTGAGGAGAGGTGTTTGTACATACAATCTTCCAAAAGTAAATAAAAAAGAAATAGAGAATCAGTATAGACAGATCACACCTAGTGAAATTGAAGCAGTAATCAAAAAATTCCCAACAAACAAAAGTCCTGGACCAGATGGCTTCGCAGGTGAATTTTACTAAATATTCCGGGAAGAACTAACACCATTACTTGTTATTATTTTTAAATATGTACAAAATTTTATGCTGAAACTTAGATAAAAAGTTCTATAATTTTGTTCTGTGCAGTGAAGTGGATAATTGAGGCAAATGACTGATTAGTGCAAAGAACTAGTTTTTACTAGCTTGCAAAATTAGTCAGATTATTCTGAGAAATTTGAATTATTTAATTATCTCAATTATGTATTCCAGAAGAGGCTTTATTTTAATTTATTTGATAATCATCAAGATAGTTTAAAATTTCTATTCAGTAGATCATATCTCTGTTAGCACCTGATAGTTAAATCTAAGTTGTAAATATTCACTACAGTCTTAAGAAAAATGGTATCAGAATGTTGAATAAGTGTATTTTAATTACAAATGGTAGTTAATACTGTAATATAATCTTTTGTTTCGGTAAGTTCTATCATCAAACTTTTAGTTTGTTCTTACTACCTCCAATAAAACCTCTATGAGCATATCCTAAAATATATTTATGAAAGAATTTTAGCAAATTTTTGACATTGTCACATATTTAATGAATAATCTATAGATATACTAGAAACATTTAGAAGAAATTTTTCCATTGTGTATTTATTAGGGCATAGATTCCATTACATATGGCTGTTATTTTATAAAATCTGTTGCAAAATGTTCTTGAATTAGGGGATCCAGATGATTTTTAAGTTTTATGAAGGTAGGACTTTATCTCATTTATTGAATTATCTTCAGTATTCTTAATCAGGTTTAAAAATAGTTTTTCACCAAATGAATGCAAAATATTTTCCAGCTTTGCAATATATACTTTTTAAAAAAGCCTATATGATTTGTGTCTGATTTATGCAAATAAAGCTGAAAAATACAAAAATACTATAATAATAGATTCCATTTCATTTTTGTCTATTACATCTGTCTTGGAGAACCAGAGACAAAACTCAAATAGGTATAAGCATTTACCGTTAAATAAATTTGCCTTCAAAAATGTTTTACAAGTATACAAAGTATAAAATAAGTTAAAATGTCGGGTCTTTGTAAATATTATGCTTGGGAAGTCATCTGAGCAGAAATCTCTTAAAGTTTAGTTAGTGTCATTTGACCTAATATATTGCACAGAGAAAATGTGAGTCCTACTCATAAGCTTTGTATACCACACAGAATACAAAATTATCTTGATTATCGTCCAGTTAGCAATTAGTTGTTTCAATTAGAATATTGCAAACACACCTTTAAAAATAGTACACATCTTTGTCTTGTACTATTTATATTTCTGGAAAATGTGCTACTTAAGGAATAATGAGGCGTTTAATCTAAACTGGGTCTGTGGTTTATATTTTTAAATCAGATTAATTCTGATTTGGAGATAATTTAATCTTTTGTGG
This sequence comes from Mormoops blainvillei, assembly GCA_004026545.1. Classification (NCBI taxonomy): domain Eukaryota; kingdom Metazoa; phylum Chordata; class Mammalia; order Chiroptera; family Mormoopidae; genus Mormoops; species Mormoops blainvillei. The sequence continues at coordinate 12,820 of PVJD01006806.1, forward strand.
GTTTTTTTTTTTTGCAAGGGCAAAAGAAAGCAAACAGCTACTAATTGTGTGGTTCTTTACTGTTACCCCAAATAACTGCTTGGTCCTATTCTCAGTTTTTGTGTGTGTGTGTGATTGATCAACCACATATTATGGTTCGAATTCAAGGACTGAAGTAATGGACGTCATAGCTGAGGAAGTATTCATGAAGAAGCTGAAGATGAAATTCAGCATGGGTCATAAACACTTTCCGTTTGCTTTAGCAGGGTAATCTTCCGATATAGATATCAAGTCAACTTTCATATTTGGTGGTCCCTATGTTCCTCCATTAGCTCTTTCCTCCCCTACCATCTTCTGTTTTCATTTTAGAGTTTTGCTTGTGGTTCCTTAATTAATATGTGAATAACATTTCTTTGGGAAATTAAGGAAATACATGATTTTTAAGATCAAGGAGTTGTAAAAAAACTTAAATCTAAGTTACTATTTATCAGTTATTATCAGGCCTCATTTGACTATTCACAGAATGAAGTGAAAGAGGTATTTGATAAGTAGTGTAGGAATTATCAGGCCAGAGAGTGGATGTTAAAATACATACTTTTGACTCTTGTTTGCCAGTTACTATCTGTGGCTTGCTAGATTCCATGATAAAATTTTCTTTTAATAGAGACAAATGGCAATAAGGAAGTTAAATTAATGAAGTTTTCACAAAACTAGATTTATTCAATTTAAATTAATATTTTATTTTGATATTATTCCCTTTCCATATTTTTAATATAAAGTTTTTCTTAAAATATTGCGGTAATTTGGTATGCTTTTATATGAATGGGCAAAAACTTTTTAAGCTAAGTTTATATGTCTTACGGATCTATGGGAGTGTGTACAGAATTTTACTTACCTTTGAAATCCAAATATCTCAAGACCATCATTGTTACTGATGATTATTTTTTAGCTGTTGAGGTGTGTTTACTCATTTGTTTATTAATCCACAATTATAAATTAAAATCTTGGCACCTGTAAACACAAAACCTGAGATAAATAAGAGCATAAAATAATATGGTGAATATAATCATAAAAATACAAATGTTAAGAGTAAAAATTTTCAGAAAAATAGGAAAACAATAACCAAAAGAAAACCTGTGCAATTATATTAACATCAGACAAAATAGCCTGTGATAAAAAAAAAAACATTATTAATGGCAAAGTGTCATTGCATAATAATAAAAAATTAAGTTCATCTAGATTACATCAAAACTATTATATATACTTTATAAAATAATTTCAAAAACTAAATATAATAGAAAATATACACCTATATTTGAATATTTTACCTAATTGCCACAATAATTGGTAGCTCAAACAGGTCAGGAGATTTGAACAAGACAATCAATAAACTAAATATAATGAGGCTATAAGAGGCATTGTATCCAACAGTAAAGATTCAACAACTTCAAACATACATGAACATTTATGAAAATTGACATATCTTATGCTATAAAGCAAATATCAACCAGTTTTACAAGATAAGCATCTTTAAAAAAGCATTACCCAACGGTAGCCCTGTAAAGTTAGAAATCTAACCATAAGCAGGATAGCCTGGAAACCTCCACAAGTTTACAAATTTAATAATAGTGTTCGGAATATTTGGTAGATCAAAGAGAAAATCAAAATGGATGTTACAAAACCTTGTGTAATGTTAATGAAGTGTAACTCAGTTGGAAATATATAACCTTAAATTTTATACTAGGGAAAAAAAAGAAAAAGGCCCAACTTTATGACCTAAGCATCGAAAAACTTTAAAGGTTAAAAAACAAGAGCTAAAAAATAAACCCAGAGAAAGTAGAAGGTAAGCCTTAATAAAGAGTCATTTTCTTCAAAGCCAGACTGACTACATGTGAATCTCTGCTTTCTCTCTTAACAGTTTTTGACCTTGAAAGTAACTTAAGCTCTCCATTTTTCCTCATTTATAATGAATGAGGGATAGTAATAGCACCTGCCTCGCAGAGTTGTGGTGAGGATCGAATGAGTAAATATATAAAAGCTACAGGGTGCCAGGGCATTGCTCAGTTCTTTGCAGTTAGCCTGTATGATTAGAAGAGCAGACATTTATTTAGAAGAGTAAAACACGTATTAAACAAAGTCAAAGCTACTTCTTTTAAAACAGTAATAAAATCGACACATCCCTTCCAATACTGATTAGGAAAAGAGAGAGAAAGCCGATTTGACAATGTCCATAAAGAACAAATAGGACACGAGGAAGGAGTGACCATACACAACTCTTTTGAAGGGCATGGTACAAAATGGGGCGCTATCCGGAGGTGCACACTGGAGCCAAATAGGATTTTAAAACTGTCCTCCTTTTTTAGGATGGGCTAAGTTAAGGCAAGTTTGTATGCAGGTGGCAACGATCCAGCTGAACAAGAAAATACAGAATCCCCTGAGAGGTCGAAGGAGGCAGCAACTCACAGAAGAGTGGACAGAGGCCAGGAAAAATTAATTATTTATGACTGGGTCTAAATTTAAACAAACAGTATCCTGCGAGAGTGTTTCTTTTTTAAAGAAAACACTGCTTTTGCCAGAGAAAGAGGTGTTAATTTGGGAGCAGCTGATAATTGGGAGCCAAGTCTATGCCAGGCTCCTTGCTAGGACAAACACATGATTAACAAGGTGGGCCTGACTGTATGTATTTAGTTAGTTAGTTTGACTTTTGAGAGAAGGAAAAGGAAGAGCTCAGTCAGGAATTAAAGCCAGAAACACTAAAGTAAATGAAACCGTCTTCTTTACTGCCCTTTGCCCCAAGACCTTTATATTTCCCCTGCCGCCCGAAAGAGCCAACTATCATGCCAATATCTGCCTGGCTCATTCGCCCCCTTCATGTAGGGCTCTTCTCAGATGTCACCTCAGCAAAAGCCATCCCTAACCACACTGTCAAAACAATTCTTTTCATCCTCTATCCTGAGGCCCTCTCATTTCTCTCCAGGAGGGCTTATCACTTCCTTATACTGCATCATTTCTCAAAACATTGTAATATTTTTATTTACTAATTGTCACTATCTCCCATTGGAATGCAACTTGCTTGATGGCAGGGACTTTATTTTGTTCACTCTTGTATTCCTGTTTTCTAAAAGAGCACCCGACATTCATGTGGCCCTTAATAAATGCTAAGGGATGAAGAGAGGGACGGAGGGAGAGAATGAATGGAGTTGTTTTTTTCCAATGATCTAGACATCAGTTTTCCTTCGCGTTCATTCTCCATTTACACTAAATTGTCAGTTCTACTTCTAAAATATATTTGATTATTTGTAATTCTCTATATCTCCATTGCCTATTCCAATACACTTCCCTCTATTATCTGTTGTCTTAATTATAGCCCCCTAAATTCTATTGTTTCCACCCTACATCTCTGATTCCACTTAACCTCTTCAACTATATTTATCTACTAGAATCTGAATTATCTTTTTAAAACAGAAACCCAGTATCATTTTTTCCCATGGCTAGCTACTTCCCTCACCCCTTCTAATAAACCCAATTTTACTTAGACTATTCAATTTTTTCTTTCGCCAGATCTTTCAAGAACTTCTTGTATACTGTGAACCTTAACGAACTCTCATACATAGTTTTCAAAGAAGTCTGCCCTTGATCTTTCTCTGTTTTAGCCCCATTGGTCTCCTGACATCCAAGCTCAACTTAGAACCATTTGTTTTGATGCACTGTTTATCTAGAACACTCCTCTCTCACGCTTCTAGTTGGAAGGCTCTCATAACTCATATCCCAGTTTAAATGTCATTTATTCAGAGATATTTCTCCCTCATTCTCTCACCTTCTGTATTTATGATTACTCACTCTCATAGCTCTCTGTCGCCTTCTGTTTCAACATTTATGTGGAGCTGTGGTTATCATGGTTTTTATTATTTACATGGGTTTTTGTCTATCCCCCTCTATAAAACACAAATTCTGCTAAGCCAGGGGCTTAGTCGTTAGTCATCATTGTATTCATAGCACTAAAATTATGTTAGATATATTAATGTCAAGAACTGTGAACTGTTTGGAGTTATTACTTTGCTTAAAAGCTTATAAGTCAGTTCTCCATGTAGTAGATGCTGGCAGAAATCGTGAGATTTCTAGGTCAGAGACAAAGGACGTTATAACACTGTGCGCAGGAAGCATGCACTTCAAGTTTGCCTTGGTTCCGCTGGCGCCTCCCAATTCCTTGGAGGTAACCTGGAGCAGCCTGGGTGAATTGTGCACATACGGTGGGTCTGTGTCACAGCAGAAGAACTTTGATCTTGGGGCAACACCATCCTTTAACTGTCTTCAAGCAAACCTGCTCGACCTTTGTCCCAAGGAAGACATTTGCTTTATTGTCCAGGACAGCAAACTATTCACATCTCCTGAGTGAGACACTGTCTGTGTATTAATGTTGTTTGCTTTTTCAACGTCCTTTAAAAAAAAGAAAGGGTCAATGTCACTGTTCAGAAGACATGCAGAAATCTGAGACCCAGCAATAATAAAAGTTCAATAATATTTCACATTTGACTAAAACTTAGCCTGTTTGTGTAACTGTTTGGTACAAGGATGGTAATGAAAGTTTAGGTGAGCCTAAAAATGATGAGATGGGGAAGATCACCCAAACTGGGAACATTTTGTAGATGGTGTCCCTGGAAAAAGTAACTGCGTGTGTGAAGTTCCTAAGGTGATATTCCGTAGGACCGACGAGGAAGGTATAGTGAACAGGTTGGAAAAGTATGCCTAGTGGAAATTGCTCCGCCTGTGGCCTAGTTCTCAGACTCCGTTTTCCCTGACACTACGTTACTCTCTAATGCACTCCCGTGTCCATGCTATTTTCTACCTATCTGGTTATTTTAGTATAGCAGGGGTAATAGTCTAACTGCCTAGAATTCTCAATGTCTGATTTCCCATATTTCAGTCTGTGTTGATGATTTTATATTGCTGAAGTTATTTTGTTCCCTATTTCAAGTGCACTTGCCTGCTCAGAAACTAGGTGCTAATGAGATTTTGCTTTTCTTTTACTTGGGGCCTGCATACACCTGTCCAGTTGCCAAGAAGGCTATCTTTTTTTGAAACCCTAGAATAACAGGTTTTATGTATCACCTAGGTCTGTGAAAGAAAGCAATGGTATTTAATCCAAGCACGACTTTTAGTTTCCCTCCTGCATTTTATGTCATTCAACCAGAAGCTCCCCTTGTCCAGCAAAGAATGGATTTTTATATTTAAGCCATCACACTTGGTTAGGTATGCTCCTGCTTCAGTCACCAACGAGCACTTCTTGTGTGCCCCTCTGTGACAGCAGCTCAGTCGGGCACACGGATTCAATTCTTAATAAGATGTTGTGACTATCCGAGCAGGTTTCACAATTAGAGAAAGATTTTAAAAATTGATTGCAACAGGCTTAAGTATTTTTATATTAGAATTTTGGGCTTATAGGCACATGGCAAGGACAGATGTAACCGTAGCAATGAGTGGGGATGGCAGGGTGATGAGAATGCCCCTGCCTGGAACACTTCATTTGAATATTGGATAATGAAAAAATCTCACCAGGCAGAGGGGTGGGGGGTCAGTAGGAGGAGATGAAACATTATAGGTAAAGGACATGTGGTAATTAAGGACACAATTGAGAACATGGAGTCCAGGGTATGTCATTAATGAGCTCTCTGACCCTACTACCCCAATTTCCTGGTTTGTAGTATGAGGCTGATGAGGGAGGCGATCTGTAGCTCTTTCATCCCCATCTGCTGAGAACATAAAGAATGTTCTCAGTAATCAGGCTGTTGACATTCCAGAAAATGTCAACATCACTCTGAAGGGACACTCAGTTGTTGTGAAGGACCCCAGGGGCACCCTGTGGAGGGACTTCAGTCCCATCAATGTAGCACTCAGTCTCTTTGGAAAGAAAAGAAGCAGCTCTGGGTTGACAACTGGTGGGGAAATAGAATGGACCTGGCTACCTTTTGCGCTACCTGCAGTCATTACTGACCACGATCAAGGGTGTCACACTGGGCTTCCATCACTAGGTGAGGTCTGTGTACGCTCACCTCCCTATCAGTGTCATAGTTCAGGAGAATGGTTCTCTTATTGCAAGCAGAAATTTCTTGGCTGAAAAATAGATCCGTAGGTTTCAGATGAGACCTGGCATTGATTATTCAGTATCCAAGCCCAGAAAGATGAGTTAATTCTTGAAGGAAATGACATTAAACTTGTACCAAATTCAGCTATTTTGATTCAGCAAACCACAACAGTTAAAAACAAGGATACAGAAAATTTTGGGATGGTATCTGTATTTCTGAAAAAGGAACAATTCAGCAGGCTGATAAGATCTAATTTATCCAGCAGCAGAAACAGCCAGATGCCGGATGACTCCTCAGACTTATTTGTGATATTTTAAAGATGCAATAAGCACTGTATATTGAAAAATATAGACAGATGATCTCTGAAATCCAACTGCAGCTATATCACTCATATCTAGTCTAAGTATTATTGTTTTGTGTTCTGAAATGGCCATACATTCATTTACTTATTATTATGACAGGATAATTCTCCATAAGACTCTGGGTTACTGAGAAGATTTCCTCTTTAGTCTGTAGGTCATAATCCATAGGAGTGAATCTGACTAGGAAGCATGTCACCACATAGAAACGTTTAATGCATACCATTGTAATTTCATCACCTCCTTCAGATAATGCACATGGAAAAAGTACTTTGTTGTAAAGGAAGATCTAAGTTGTGAGTGAGCCGAGACCATCAGAGACAAACTGCTCAGTCAACCTTTGTTCAGAATCTTTTTCTTACTGTGAATGTGCAATAAGAAAAATTTATTTGCTCTCTACCTATTAGTACGTATACAGAATAGTTTAATTATCTAAATTGCTGCTACCTCAGGAGCATGTGAATTGCTCATTATGGTTAGAAATGAAGATTTCTTTAGTCAGCTTTTATTGTGTTGATATTTTTCAGCAAAACCTATTGCCATTTTATTATCAACGTAATGTAGTAATCAGTAAGGATATTATAATGCAAAACACATCATGAATCATTGGTTAGGGACACTATTAAAGAGAAGATGATGTGCTTTACAGTTTATCTTTTTGTTCCTTGCGCTTCTTTCGCTTTTTATGTCATCTTATTTCAGAAACTTTCTCATCCAGGCAAGACCCTTTATATCTAAGGAAAATACCAGCTTTTCAAATGTTTCCTTAAGATAAGACTTAAATAATTCTAGTAAACTCTCCTTGATCTTTCATTCTTTCTAAACTTGTGATTCTTAATTTCCTCATTCAAAAACAGATGATTAAAATCAAAAAATTGCCTCAACATTTTGATAGGAGCATTACAATATTAAGGCACTTGCTTCACAGATACACACTATGTAACATGTCATAATATGTGTAGATAACAGTAACCCCACAATATTCTTATAGTATATGAGGTCTGTCCAGAAAAAATCAACCATTGTTAATATAACGAGAACAGTTTGTGCAACATCGATGTAGCCTGTCAACCAAGGAGAGTGGATTGGAATGCGCATGCGTGAACAATGATGACTTTACTGTACACAGTGGGGGTGGTAGATGCTATTGAGGGGGCGTGTGTACTGTGTGACCATCACATTAAAAATGACGGAGCAAGTAGAGCAAAAAATCTACATAAAATTTTGCATGAAGCTTAAACATTCAGATGATACAGAAGACCACAGCTATGAGAAACTGGCGATTGGCAGCCTCATCACCACAACACACCCACTCATGAATCATGTCTCCTGCAGAGTTTTTTTTGCAAAACATCAAATCACCCAGGTGACTGAGCCACCCTAGAGCCCAGATTTGGCACGCTGCTACTTCTATCTTTTCCCCAAACTCAAATCACCTTTGAAAGGGAAGAGATTTCAGACAGTCAGTGAGATTCAGGAAAACACGATGGGGCTGCTGATGGTGACTGGGAAAACTGTGTGAGGTCCTAAGGTGCCTACTTTGAAGGGGACTGGGGCATCAGTGTCCTATGTACAATGTTTCTCATATCTTGTATCTTCTTCAATAAATGTCTTTATTTTTCATATTACATGACTGGATACCTTCTGAACAGACCTCATATGTTAATGTCAAGTTATCAGGACCAAGAAAGTTAGTCGAGCATGAAAGTTAATGTCTGGATTAAGGGGGTTAAGCTCTCAGCCCCCTTTTACATTCTACTTCCCAACTCAGCTGCAGGGAGATTGAATACTGCAATGGATTTATCAGATCAAAGAACACTAGACTTGCACTTTTTCATCAGCAAGGTAGTAAAAGTCAAAGTTTAGGAGGTGTTTCCTGGGGAAGGAACAATCTTGCTTATTTCTAGTTTTTCCTGCTTCCTTTCTGCACACCCTCTGATGAAGCCAAGTATAACAAGTACTACATTAGGGTTTGGGGAAAAACTAGTACAAAATAATGATAATCTTCCTTGCCTCACTCACTAAATGACAGGTGACATTAAAGGAAGTGAGGGAGGGAGTCACCTGGTTATCCAGTGGTCAAGTATCCAAATTAGAAAAAGCACAAGTGCAAATGTGTTGAGTCAGGAACCTACTGTTAAGTCTGATGAAGTGCAAGAGGCCACCCACTGCAGTCCAGGAAGAGGCTGCGAGAGGGGGTAATGACAAAAGATCATAGTGGGTCCCTCGCTATCTGAGGAGCTTTGGCTTGTCCATTTATCTCCATGCTCTTACTCTCTATTCAAAATACACTGTTTACATTAGAAAAACCCTCCATCCAACCCCGTTTAATTCTCCTAAAAGAGGAATCCCTTCGGCTTTCTAAAACAAGATTCAGTATTCAGTCATGTTGCTTCCTCACATGGACCATAGCTGCTCAAATCTGCTATACCTCTAACTAATTCAAATCCCAATCTTCTTTCTTGATCTTCAGAAAGATGAGAAAAGGAACCTTACCTCACATAAAAGATCACATTCCCAAACTTTTGGTCTTCTACATTTTGCTTTATATTGTATTTATTACCTAGAAATTGTTCTTCCTGATTGATTATGAGGTGTAAAAAATGTAGTAATAAGTAAATGTTTGACATGAATAGCCTCCCAATTCCCCTTTCTCTATATGATAAAAATAAATTAAATCATTATTACTTAAAGAGATTAAATTTGAAGTGTATTATCTTATATATAATTAAGCTTTATTGAAAAAATTGATTCCTTAAACACTATTTATTATGTAAGATTAATTTGTATAAGCACAAAAGATTCAATAGGGAGAGTATGCGTGATGGAGTTGGTTAATAATTTTTATTTTTTATGTTATGTGTTTTAAATATATCTATACATGTATTTTTGTTCTTCAAAACATTTGTGTTTGGGTTTACAAGCTTGCTAATTGCTCTTATTTTAAAAGTTGGCCACTAGTAACTACTCTGTTATTAACAGTGTGATAATTTCAATCACTAGTTCATTCTAAATTATACCCCTTACTATCTTTACTTGGAATGGAAATAAAAATATTTTAACATGGAATGTTAAGTTTATAATAAAAACATTCAAAGACATATACTTAAAGATTTGTCAAGTAAAAAAAATTAAGTCTGCAGTTGGGATACTGTTATTTACACTTCCATGCATTATTTATTGGTTAAATAAGCCTGTATTAAAAATACAAACCTTTATTCCAATGTAATTATTTGTTTTTCTAGAAAAAATGAGAATTCAAAGTGATGTATCATTTACATGGCAGTCTAAAGAGAATATAATGCTTTAACTGCTATGCTAGGTCATACCCTGTACTCGTTCAAGCTTCTGTGTTTGCAAACTACTTTTCTAGAGTTTGAACTTTACCTTTTTTGCTAACATATATTGTAATAGGGACAGTTTCTTTAGTTTATAGTAACAAGATAATGTTACCCTGACATTGTTACTCAATGGAATATTGCTTAGTAGAAAAGGTCCATAATAATCAGATTTTCTAAATTATAGTTAGAAGCCCCTTTTATCCTATTTTCTTTTAAAAACTTATGCATGCCTCTTTTCTCCCTGTTGATTTTCATTCATTCCGTGAAGACATGAAAGAAGTCAGCGTCATTATATTTCACCTCTTTTAGCTGTCATGCTGGCTTCTCTTGCAACCAGAGCAATTTAGGTGACTGCACTTACTAAAATTAGATGAACAAATAAGCATCTTTATAATCCTAAGCTTCCTCATGAAAGTTTGAAGTATAAAGCCTTATTATGTATAATCCTTATAATATTTAATAGAAGAAAATATCGCCAACCATAATAGCTTACTAAGTAAAAAAATATGTATAATCAGAAGGAATAGTAGAACATTACTTTTCTTAGTTCTAAAAACCAAGCAATTATTTTAGTAATTTAACGTAATCTGTGTGTAAACGAAGCCTCCGGAGTTGGCTGCACATTATTCCGTTGCTCATAAACAAAATGGAGACTTTTTTTGTCATTTCAAAGTTCCAAATGGTTTGGTGGCTATGGTCTTTCTATCCTGTGTTTATTTCCCCTCTGTGGAGTGCTTTTCTCATATGCATGATCCAAAGAGGTCAAGGCCATAGTCTAACAAGCCTGCAGCATGGGAAAGGAAATAGGTCACAGAAGAATGTTTACCCTCCTTTTAAGGGCTTGACCCAGAAGTCCCTCATGTTATATCCTTTCACGTGCTATTGGCTTGACTATATCCCCATGGTTATATGTAGCTAGAGGAAAGATCCTCCTCTCCTTCCCCTTTCCTTTATTCCTCTTTCTCCTTCTCCTCTTCCCTTTCCTCCCCTCCCTTCTCTTCTTATTCCTGTTCTTTTATTTTGGGATATAGTTGAATAACAATTAGGGGGTTTATTACAATAATATAGAATTGAGAATAAACATCAAGAGAAAACTAAACAATCATTTCAATTATCTCACTTAAAAATACTATAGTAGATGTTCTGTTTGGAAAGCTGTGTATGTTAAATTTTAAGTTAGTTTTTAATCTCCAAAATGAATGGATACTAATGAAAATATAAAATTTAAATGGAAGCATATTAATTTTCCATTGTATATCTTTAATAGGAATCATGTGCATATTATTTTCTCAGAATTTCTGTTTAGTTATTTAGGTGATTTTGTTAGTTAAAGTACTAACTTTATTGGATTCTTCTCTAGGAAGTTCTCTTCTTATCCCAAGATAATAAAGATACTATCTCATTCTTTTTTCCTATTAGTTTCTCAACTTTTACCTTGGATATTTAGGTCTTATATCCATCTACAGTTTACTTTAGTGTATGATATGAATTGTGTAGGTGGCACTTTGTGGCTACATCTCTATCTATCATCTATCTATCATCTATCTATCTATCTATCTATCTATCATCTATCATCTATCTATCTATCATCTATCTATCATGAGTAGCTTCCCCAAAGTCTTCTACAGTTTTGTGGTTCAAACTATATCAGATCCTTTAATGCCTAAATGGTCTTTTCTCTTTCATTTAGCAGTTAGTTAATAAAGACTGTGATGGATACTAAACATATACTCAAGGGTCAAAGTCTTTGCCATAATTGAACATATTTTTCTAGTGTAGGAGTGAAACTAATAGAATAATTAAAAAAACAACTCAGATAATGAAAAGTACAATAACAATATAAAAGAAGGTAAGGGTATTTGTGAATTTTATATTTTTTATTAACCTATTTTTTTGCCTGTTGCATATAATTATTGCTACATTTATGCAGGGAAAAATGCAGGATTTATAGGAGACCTACTGCCTCTTTGGTTATCTTGTTATATTTTTCTTTGGTATTTGTTGAAATTTTTCTTCTGTATGGATTTTAGTATTAGTTTCATGGAACCTAACAATAAATATTTGGACTTCAGCTGGAATTGCACTGAATTTATTGTTTAGCTTGGCCAAAATTAACATTTTTAAAAATTAAGTTTTCCCATCTATGAACTTGACATCTCCTTATTTCTCTAGATCCTTTAAAATTTACATTTAATAATTTTAAAAACATACACAAAAAAAGGTGTTATATATGTTTGGTTAAGTTAATTAGTTGCTACCTGAAATTATTTTATACTTTCTAATTAATTTCTGATATGCCCCCTATTTTTTATCAGAGAAAATCTCATATCTGGCAAACTTTGCGAGCACTCTTTTTAGTTCTTGTGATTTCTTAACTCAGATGGGGTTTTCTATCTAAGAGAACACATGTTCTATTGTGATTTTTGACATTCTGTTAAATAGTATGAATTAGAGTAGGTATAATGCTTGTATCCTTTATTGTATCTCAGATATTCCATTATAGGTAGTCAGAATTTTCGAATGTTTCTTGTGTCAGTTTTGATAATTTGTGGTTTCAGGTTATTTGTCCACTTCAATTAGATTGTCAAGTTTATAGGCAGGAATATTGTATCTATAATATCCCTTAAATGACTCTAGGATCTTGAGGGGTTACCTGTCTTTTTTTCTTGATTTTGCTAATTTGCCTTTCCTTCTTTTTTAATGTAATCAGTCAGGCTAAAGGTAAACTATTGGTCTCTTTAATACAACCACTCTGGTTTCATTTATTTTATTTATTGATTGTGCACTTTCTATTTCATTGATTTCTGCTCTTATGTTTAATGCGTCCTTTTTTATACTCGGTTCGGATATAATTTTTTCTTTTTTTCTATATTTTTATGGTGAAATCTTAGGTTACTGATTTTGGACTGTTTTTATTTTCTAATGCAAACAATTAGAGCTGTAATTATCCTTCTAGAAGTGCTTTACCTGCACCACATGAATTTTGATATACTGGGTTTTCATTATAATACAAATATTGCATAATTTATATATTTATATCTCCCATGACTAATATATTATTTATACATATATTTTTATGTTTCTGAATATGTGAAAAATTTAAATATATTTTATTGCTTAATGTAATTCTGTTGAGATCAGAAAATATAGTATATCATTCAATATAGTTTAAATTTATTGAAATTTGTTTCATGGCCCATCATATTTATCTTTATCTCATTGTTTTTGTTATTTTTTCTCTTTTCCTAAGATCTTTTGGATAAAGTAATTTTTAGTATTCATTTTATCCTATTTGTTTATTATTTACATCTTTCTGGGTTGGTTTTTTTTTTTAGTCTTCACTGGAGGACATTTTTTTATTGCTTTAAGAGAGTAAGGGAAAGAGAGAAACATTGATTGGTTGCCTCCCATATGCACCCAGACAAGAGATGAAACCCACAACCTAAATGTGTGCCCTAACCAGGAATTGAACCCACAGTCTTTGTTATAGGATGACTCTTTACTCAACTTAACCACACTGGCCAGGGCTCTTTCTGCTTCTTTCCTTCTTTCTTTCTTTTTTAAGTGGGTTCTCTAAGGCTACGCTGAGTATGAGAACATTCAGTGAGGAAGGAAATTTTCCGAAGGTACATGCTGTCTAGCTCGGTAGCCATTGGCCATGTGTGCAACAGGCTATTGAGTGCTTGTGCAATAGAGAAACTAAAAGCGTAAATTAATTTAATTAATTTAAATTAAATTTATATAGCCACATGTGGCCAGTGGCTACCTTATAGAGAGTGCAGTCCCAGGGTTTATAATATGCATCTTTAAACTCATTATAGTATCTCAGAAACTGTAATATTATACACATTACATATCACTTAAGACTGAAAATAGAAGGGCATTTTCCCATGTCCCATTGTATTAGTTAGGATTCTGTAGAGAAACACTCAGAGAAAGGAATCTTTTCAGGAATTGGCTCACATGATAATGGAAGTCAAAATGCATCATACTCTCCTGTCTGCAAGCTGGTAACCCCGGAAAGTCAGTGGTGTAATTTAGTCTGAGACTGAAGGTCAGAAAAGATGATATGAAATGAGATGAGATGAACTATCCCAGCTCTAAAGTAGAGAGACAGGGGTAAAAAGGGTGAATTCCTTTTTCCTCTGCCTTTTGTTCTCCTCAGGATGGATGGGATGATATTCACCCACTTTAGGGAGGACTATCTACAGTACCTAGTCCACTGATTCAAATGCCAATCTCATCCAGAAACAGCCTCACAGACATGTCCAAAAATAATGTTTCATCTGGGCACCTTGTGGCCAGTCAAGTCAACACACAAAATTTAGCCTAACACACATCTTTTGCACTATAATTTAAATTCATTTTACTTCTAGATATTTAAAAATCCACAATACATTGCTCCTTTTTCTTTAAATATTAAATGATCTGTTATAGAAATTGATAAAATACCTTTTATATTTACCTATAAATACCTTTTTTGATTTTGATGAATGTTTTTGATTAACTTGGAATTCTAGTTTGAGCTTTTTTTTTATTTTTTGCACACTAATGCCATCGATGTGGATTTGGTACTGGTTACAAGTATAAATGATGCAGGAAGTTTAGATTTTAGTACAGACTTGAAGACAGGAAAAAGTTTAACACACCATTATCTAAGGGTAAAGGTTGCAGACAGAAGGCATATTTGGGGGAAGTACAGTAGTCCCCTTACAGGAGATATGTTCCCAGACCCTGGATGCCTGAAATGAAGGTTAGTACCAAACCTTATATACATGGTATGGCAAAAGTAAGTTAACAATTGTGAGTACATGATACACAAGTTTATTACTGTATTATTATTTATTAATTATTACATTATTTTCCATAAGAACAACTGTAAGCCTTTTTACCACACTCTGTGTATACTATGTTTTTCTTACACATGCAAGCATACATATGATAACATTTAATTTGAAAATAGACACAGTAAGGGTTTAACAATAAAAGCTAATAATGAAATGGAACATTTATAATAATATACTCTACTTAAATTCTATGTTAATTTGGTCTCTGTCTCTCAAAATATCTTGGTGTACTGTACTCATTTTTTTCACTTAGAGGAACACTTTACGGCTTCTCTTTGGCACGTCTGAATTGCCAGCATCATTGCACTTGCACTTTGTGGCCATCATTCGGTATAATCAAGGTTACCTGAGCACAAACACTAGGATATCGTGACAGTCAACCTGATAACTGAGATGGCTACTAGGTGGGTAATGGTCAGGTAACACATACAGCATTTAGATGCTGGGCAAAAGGATGAGTTATGTTCCAGGTGGGACAGAGCAGAATGGTGTGAGAGCTCATCCTACCACTCAGAATGGCACACAATTGAAAACTCAGAAATTATTTATTTCTGGAATTTTTCATTTAATATCTTTGGACCGAGGTTGACAATGGATAAATGAAATCCTGGGAAGGGAATCCAGAATAAAGGGGACTAGTGTATAGCCTAGGCACAGGGAGAACCTACGGCAAACCCTTTAGGCAGGAACGCAACTGCCTCAGTCAGTAAACAGTAGGAATGACAGTGGGGCTAGCCCACAATGCACTAAGCATTGTTAGGAGAGGAAGTCAGGGCACCATAGATCATTCAAAGCTCTGTAGCCTTTTAAAAACACTACTGTTTATTCTGAGTGAATGGGGAGCTGTTTTACACTTCTGAGCAGCAGAGTGACATGAAATGACTTACATTTTAAAAATAAATTTTTGTGGAGAATAAATTGTTGACATCTAAGAATAGAAGTAAGGGGACCATTGGGACAAGTGGTGATGGTGACTCAGACAAGAGTGCTGGCAGTGGACACATGGAAAGTGGTTAGATTTTGGATATCCACTGGTAGATTGTATGTGGGATTATGGGAGAAAGGGAGAATTAAGTGGAAAAGAGGTAAAAATCTACAGAGTTGGGAAACATTAGAGAATAAGGAGTTCTGGGGAAATGAAGTGTTCGGTTTTAGACATATTAGGTTTGAGATGTCTACTGAGATCTCAGGAAAGTGCAAGTAAGCAGTCTATGCAAGTATTTGTAGTTTGGGAGGGAGGTGTAGGCTGACGGTATGCACTGGAGTATTGTCGCCATATAGATCATATTTAAACTCTGAGGTCAAATGAGTTGCCATGGAAATGAGCATAAACAGAAAAGTGAAGAGCACCAAAGACTAATATCTGGGAGCATTCTAACATTAGAAAGTCTTGGAGAAAAACTGATAGCAGTTAAGGAGCTTGAGGACAGAGCAGCGAGTTAGGCGTTCCGCCACAAACTGTGGTTTGGTCAAATGCTGCTATTAAATCACATAAAATAAGGACTGAAGACTGGCTGTTAGATTTTTCATCAGAGGAGAACATTGTTGAAATGGTGAAATTGATTAGAGCAATTTGAGAGAAGTGGAAAAGGTGAACTCTGATTGGAATGGATTTAAGAGGGGATGAGAGGAAGGATGTAGACCAGAAGTTATGCCAGCCCTTTCTAGGACTTTTGCTCTGAAGTGAAAGAGAATTGGACCTGAAACTGTTATAGAATATGCTGGTAAGGTTTTATGCAAGATGGGGAAAATATCATCTTTTTGAATGTTTATGGTAATGTTTCTACTGGGAACATAAAAACGATGGTGCAGGAGGGAGAAGAGTAATTGTTGGAGATATATCTTCCAGCAGTGAAGCAGGATTGTGATCTAAGGTATAAGAGGTGCACTGGGGGAAGGTTTAAGTGCCCACACATTAGCCTCTGTCTCTAATTTAAATTCAGTAACTTGGTTGGGGTGCCACCTCAGGTCAAAGACCTTTGAATACTGCAATCTATTTCTGTCAGACCCCTGTCCCCGTAAAGTATTCCTTTCTTTCAGGGAATTTTCTGGCATTACTGATTTATAATAGCCACCTTTTCATATTTTATTACTTTCTGGTTAAATAAGCTATCAGTAAGTATGTGATGAGAGGATTAAATAAGAGAATACCCAGTACCTAACCCATTTGACTGGACCTAATTCTTCCTTTCTGGCAGGAACTTGCATTATGTTCACACTGTGATTTTGGGTGATTTTTCTTTACTTTTTTTTTTGTTTGTTTGATTTGTGATAGAGATAAGGATACTAACCATTTATTCAGGACAATGTAGGGAAAAGAAAATGAGCACACTAAGAAAATTATGCAATTCTTGACCTGCTAACCAGCCTTTCTTTAGGATAACTGCAACTAAATTGCCAGAAATTCACCGTTTTTATGCTAGTTGCTTGGATTCTTTCACTTTGCTATAAGTTTTGAGGCATCTCCAATGCTGAGTTATGGGCAGATCAGCAAGCAGTAACTTCTTTGTTTCATCATCTCATTTTGCACATAACTTTTAAACACTGGAGAAGAATACTTAAATTGTTAGTTCCCACTTCAATAAACTCAGAATAATTTGTGTTCTCCTTATTAAAATAAAGGAATTGGATTAAGTAATGTCTTATTTTATTATTTAAATTTGTAATAAAGAAATATGGAGTGCAATAATTTCATTTGATTTTCTTCCATTTAAGCATTCAGAAATGCTGTTCAGTTTCAAATAAACAGTAATAGATCTTTGGGAATTATACAGTCATACATACAATTATTTTAACCTTTGATGAAGTGAAAATTTTAAATGAAAATGCTAGATTTTTAGAGTATTGTTAATTATGTTCTGCTTCCTGTAAAAATTCCATATGAAATTAATAGAGCTTCTGACTTTCAAATTATTTTCTTGGAACTCAAACTAGGCTGGATGATAAAGAATTTAAAATTATTGAGTATGACTCTTCAAGGTGGGCTTTTGGGCACCTTCCTTTGAGTTTACTATGAATCCAAACCAAACAAACTATTAAAGATTACACAGAATTAAGAGGAAGGTGATGCAAGCTTGCTTCTGCGAGGTCTGTACACGACACTCACAAAGCAGCTACAAAAGCAATCGCATTTTCTGCATTGCCTTTTTTACACTATACCAGCCATCGCTGGAGGTGTTTCTTTACCATGGTAACTGTTACCATAGTGATCACCAACATCATTGCTGATGGAACCTCCATCTGCCGAATATCATTCCTTCAAGTTTGGGCCTTCACAGGAGCTCATTTGTGAAGAAGGAAAATTTGCCTGGTGGTCACTGTTAACTCTTTTATGGAACATGAAGTAGAACAGAACTGGGTGATTCTAGAACCTAAACTCTAGATTGATACATTTTATATTTTGCATTGGGTGTTTATCAGGGTTATTTTTGTGTGTGTGTGTTTGTTTTTGTTTTGCAAATGCGAATGTCCAGGCTCTATACAAAACCTAGTAAATCTCAATTTCCTGGTGTTACCCTGAGTATTTCTTTTATTTTCAAACACCCTATATGCTGTTCTGGAGTAGCTCAGAGGTGTGAATGACTGAATAACATCCTGATTACACTTGATAACCTTCCACATCACTGCTATTTAAACTGTCTCTGGTGAAGTAGTAGTTTTCCACTCATCACAAACCAAGACCTTTGTAAAATACAGTAAAAGATATAATTACTAGAAAAAATTTAAAAGGCATAGGGGATCCAAACCCCATTTTTATTGTTAAATTCAGTAGATATACAGTTACTCCGACAAATTGCTCTAAAGCTACTGAACATTTACTCTCAGTTAATGTGCGCCTCCCTTTAGACTGTTCATCAGGAGTTCAGGAGCGAAAGTGGTCCCCTGGCCTCACTTTGAGTAGTCCTGTTCCAAAGTGTGAGTTTGCTCATCCATCAGATGGGTAAAATAGCACTTGCCCCTCACTCTTCAGAGGTCTCACAGAGACAATAAATTAGTGAGATATGTAAAACCTTTAAGGTAAAATTAAAGATTTATATTTGTGTTTCTTCAGTGGTAAGCACAATGCCATGTATATAGAATGAAACCAACACTTTGGAATTAGAGTTAAAACATGTTCAGAGGGTGTACTGGTGAATTTTGTGGGTTTCTGTAAAAATTTTTCAGTGATTTTTTTCCCCTCCAAACTATCACATCTCACGTTGGAATTCTGCCATCAACATGTGACACTCAGCCAGCTGTGGCAACAATAGACGTCAATCACAAAGCAGACCTGACTAGCATAAAAATATTGATTTCACAGTATACTTTTTAAGAAAAACAAATAGAATTATCTTTAAATTGCTTTGTTATATTATTCATAGTTTAGTGAATAGAAGGCAGGGAAACATTTTTTTAAATGATTTTTCAAAATGATTTTTTGAATTTTTTTTTGGGGGGGGAGAAAAATATTTCTTTTTACATTAGATAAAAAATAGACCATTATTTAATGGAAAGCTAATACAGTAAAATGTTGAATTTACCTATCATTCTGGATGAACATTTACTTTAAAAGCTTTTCAAATGAAGCAAACCTGTAGAAAATTAAAAGATGGGTAGTGTTGTTTTTTATTCATTTTATATATATTATATATATATATATTTCTTTATTTTAGAGAGCGAGGATGGGAGGGAGGGAGGGGGGACAGAAAGAGAGTGAGGTCAATGTTAGAGACAGACATCCATCAGTTGCCTCCCTTATGAGCCCCAAATGGGGATGGAATCTGCAACCTAGGTATGTGTCCTGTCTGGAGATAGAACCAGCCACCTCTTGGTGTATGGAACGATGCTCCAACCAACTCAGCCATCCGGCCAGGGCAAAAGTAGGTAGTGTTTTAATATTTAATATTCAAAGATGCTAAAATAGAAATAATAGACAATTTTGAACATAAATTTCTTTTTACTTTTGAAAAAATAACCTAAAGATTCAAAAGATTTCCTTCTTAGTACAAAATTTATATTGTTTTAAAAACATATGGTTGTAATAATTCAGAATTACAAATCATAATGTGATTATTTGATATGAAACTTAAGGTATTTTCTAAATTAAATAAATTAAAATGCATTTTTAAAATATTGGTGAAAAATTTATGCAAAAATAACTAAATTTAAAAATTCAAAATTCTTTTAATTAATTGAGCAAATGATATTTTTCATCAGGAAAAATGTGTCAAAAATCAATGTACAAACATTAATGAAGCAAGAGTATTCAGGGTGATAATTTTACTGATTTAATTATCACAGAATAAAGGGTATTCACGTTACAGCAAATAATAATATATGAGATATGATGTAAATAAAGAAATGGAGAAGAAAAGATTGGTAATGAGAGAAAGAACAGATATAGAAAGGACACGATGAAGACAAATGAGAATATCATACACATAAAAAGGCATAAAATATCTTTCACCTTCTGTTTATGGTCTACTTTTAGTAAAACTAAAGAAATATACTAACAAGGCATTTGATATGACACGGGTAAAACAGCGAAAATTAGAGAAGTGAGTCTGTGTCAAACCAAAATGATTCTGCATAGCAAAGGAAACAGTCAACAAAATGAAAAGGTGATCTATGAAATGGGAAAAAAAATAATATTTACAAACCACATATCTGATGAAGGGTTAATATTTAAAATATATGAAGAACTTACACAACTCCAAAAAACCCAAATAACCCAATTAAAAATGGACAATGATTTGGACAGACATTTCTCTGAAAAAGACATACAAATGACCAACAGGTATATGAAAAGGCGGTTGACATTATTAATCATCAGGAAAATACAAATTGAATCACGAAATGTAACCTCATATGTGCTAGGATGGCTATTGTATAAACAAAAAACAAAAGATAACAAGTACTGGGGAGGATGTGGAGAAATTGGAACCCTTGTACTCTGTGAGAATGTAATTTTATATAGCTAGTATGGGAAACAGTATAGAAGGTCCTCAAAAAATAAAAACAGAACTACCTATGATCCAGCAGTCCCACTTTTGAGTATATATCTAAAAGAATTGAAACCAGCATCTTAGAGAGGTATCTTTACTCCCATACTCATTGCAGCATTATTCATAGTAGCTAAGACTTGAAAGCAATCTAAATGCCCATTGATAGACAAATGGATAAAGAAGATGTGATATATACATATTATGAAATATTTTCAGCCATAAAGGATAAAATCCTGCCATTTGAAACAACTTCCATGAACCTGGAGGAAATTACGCTAAGTGAAACAAGCCAAAAATGGGAGAAAAAAATACTCCATGATACTACTTCTATGAGGAACCTAACGCAGTCAAACTCATAGAAACAGTAGAATGGGGGTCTCCAGGAGCTGGAGAAAGGGGGAAACAGAGGAGTATTAGTCAATGGGTACAAAGTTTCAGTTATGCCAGGTGAGTTAGGCTTTGAGATATACTATATAGCACAATGGGTATAGTTAGCAGCACTGTTATTTTATACTTAAAATTTTTCTAAGAGGGTGAATCTTATGTTGTGTTCTTATCACAAAATAATATTGTAATTATTATAATAAATAAATAGAAAACTTTTGGAGGCGATGGATATGTTTATGGCATAGATTGTGGAAACAATTTTACCGATATATATTATCTCCAAATCCATGAAGTTGTATACATTATTATGTACAGCTCTTTGCATGACTATTTTACCTCCATAATGTGCCTTAAAAAAAGAACGGATGTTTGACTTTAATGTTTCCATTCTTTCTATCATTTCCTTTAATTGTATTTCAGGATAAGTTAAGGTTATCATAGAATAAATTTTGCATCAATAAAACAGGATTGAAAATCTGCCCTCTATAAAACCTGATATCAGACCTTCTAGTGGCAAAGATTGGATATTGTCACAATGGATACTGAAGAGCAACAGGCTTTGTGAATTTGTTCTTTCACACTATCAAAAATTATGTGTAACTTCTACATTGGCCCCGTGAATAATATGCTGAAGTGCTTTTTTGAATATTAAAGAGTTTAACGTTAGTCTTTATACTACTGTACTTGATATTTGTAGCTGAAACTATTTCTCTGAATTGAAATTTTAGAGATATATGTACTGATATAAATATACTAATATTCTGATCTTCCAAAAATTTTAAACTATACCTTGATAAAATCTCTTACCAACAGTTTAATTTATCACTGACTAAGCTCTTAATTTAATATAAAATATTGAAGGCAAAATTTTCATAAACATTATTAGATATTTTAACAGATGTGAAATTTTCAAGCATTTCTCTTGGAATGCATGCAACAGAATTTGAAAGCATTAAAAATTGCCATGAAGTCGAAATATCTGTGTCAATAGTATATGGGATTTCTTTTAAAGCATTTAAATATTTGGTGCAATAAAAAAGAAATGAAGCTTAATGGAGTAAGATTACATAGAATACCTTCCTTAAGTGAGTAAAAGAATCTCAGTTAAATTCTTCAGAGGATCCCCCAGGATCTTGTTGTAACACTTGGGAGATTCCTTAACTTAGAATTTTATGAACCCAACAAAAGTATTTTTCTAAAAAAATAACAACCCTTATTATGGAATTTTTATTATACATATATTTTTACTATAGAACTTAAATAAAAGTATATAATGTAATCTTTAAAGGATGTAGAGTTGTTTTTGAAACTGTTTTATGTCATTCATCTTCAGAGAAATACTGAAAATATACCTAATTGAAAGTTTATTTGATTTTCTGACCACTGTTTTTCTTTTCCCTGTTTTGTTTAGCAGCTGTTTATTTTTCTTTATGTCCTGCATATCTGTTTAGCAAAAATAATGGTGTTTTTTATCAACACCAAGGTCCACATTCTAGACTTCTGTTGATCCATGTGGTCAAACTTTAAGTATTTTAACCAATTTTACTAATAAAAAAAGTTTGATTTTTGGTAATGAACCTGACAAAATGTCAAGTATTATGTTATTATTCAGAGGGAATCACTTTCCCTTTGTTTATAACTATATTCCTGGATCTAATCTCAACTTGGCAATTAATTCATACATATAGTATCACTTATCTAATAATGTTGAGTATATTTTCTTCCCCTTATTTACACAGGAAGGATAGCTTCTAGATTGGGGAAGAATCCCTTATTTTACAGAAATGCAAAAATTTGAAAGAATTTTATGTAGCATTATCAAACACCTCTTCATAACACCATTATATATTCCCTTTGACTATAGTAACTCATGTATAGCTTTAGCTATTTTACACTAAAATTTATATTTTAGTACAATGTGGTAAAAGTCATATAGTTAATTCATTAGCCATGCAGAGGGTTTTTAATTTGATATGGTCCTATTTGTTTACACCTTCCTTTATATCCCTTACCCTAGGAGATATATCGATGAAGGTGTTGCTAGTGGTATGATACATTTTACTGATTATGTTTTCCTCTAGGACTTTTATGGTGGCACGACTTATATTAAAGTCTTTTATCCATCTTGAATTTATTTCAGTGTATGGTATAATTTGGTGGTCTAGTTTCATTTTTTTGCATGTACCTGTCCAGATCTCCCAACACCATTTGTTGAAGAGGCTATTTTTACTCCATTTTGTGACCCTGCCTCCTTTGTCAAATATTGATTGACCATAGAGGTACGGCTTTATTCCTGGGCTCTTTATTCTGTTCCATTGATCCATGTGTCTGTTCTTATGCCAGTACCAGACTGTTTTGATTACCATGGCTTTGTAATATATTTTGATATCAGGCATTGTGATCCCTCCTACTTTGTTCTTCTTTCTCAAAATCGATGAGGCTATTTGGGGTCTTTTTTGGTCCATATAAATTTTTGAAATATTTGTTCTATATCTGTGAAGCATGTCATTGGTATTTTAATAGGGATTGTATTAAATCTATAGATTGCTTTGGGTAGTATGGACATTTTGATGATGTTAATTCCTCCAATCCATGAACACAGTGTATGCTTCCATTTATTTATATCTTCCTTAATTTCTTTCTTCAGTGTTCTATAGTTTTCTCAGTACAAGTCTTTTACCTCCTTGGTTAAGTTTATTCCTAGGTACTTTATTTTTCTTGTTGCTACAGCAAATGGGATTTTTTTCCTAGTTTCTGTGTAAAGTCATTGAAATGCAGTTTTATATATTTTGAAAAAATATACTACATACCAGTAACAATACAAAGTATTTTACTTAGATTCATATACGAGGTCCATCCAAAAGGTATCCAGCCATGTAATAGGAAAAATAGAGACATTTATTGAAGAAGGTACAAGAAACATTGTACATAGGACAATGACACCTCAGTCCCTTTCAAAGTAGGCACCTTGGGACCTTACAGAGTTCTCCTAATCGTGATCAGCTACCTGTGGTATTTTCCTGAATTTCATCGATGGTTTGAAATCACTTCCCTTTCTAAGGTGATTTTAGTTTTGGGAAAAGCCAGGAATTGCAAGGCACCAAATCTGGGCCCTAGGGTAGCTGAGTCACCTGGGTGACTTGATGTTTCACTAAAAAACTCTGCACAAGACCTGATGCTTGAATGGGTGCGTTGTGGTGATGAAGCTGCCAATCACTAGTTGCCCATAGCTGCAACCTTCTGAATCATTTGAATAGTTTCCATGGAGGAAAGTTCAAGCTTAACACAAAATTTGATTCAGATTCATTGCTCTACTCACTCAGTCATTTTGAATGCGATGGCCACACAGTACACATGCTCACTCAAGGAGTGTTTACAGCCTTCACTGACATTGTTCACGCATGCACATTCCAGTCCACTCTCCTTGGTTGCCAGGTTATAAGGATGTCGAGCAAACCATCCTTGTTATATTAACAATGGCTGGACCTTTTCTGGGTGGACCTTGTATGTACCATTTTATTTAGATTGGCATTTTAATTTCTGTATTACCAAAGTAAAATTTAAAGTTTAGGCATCTCCTGAAGAGTTTATAGTGTTAGTGCAATAGTTTTCTTTCTGTTGTAACAAACTTCCATTAACTTCATGGCTTATAACAACACCTGTTCATTATCTCACGATTCTGTACTCTGGTACAGAAACCAGAGTACAGTTGGCTCAGCTGGGACCTCAAGTCGTGGAGTCAGTAGAGCTGCATTGTTTTCTGGAAGTTTTGGGGCTGAATCTGCTTCCAGGAGTGTTTATGCATACAGTATTGGCCAAATTAGCTCTGTACTATTGTAAAAACTGAGGTCCCATTTACTAAGTCAGGGATACTGTTTCAAAACTTTGGAAAGAAGTAAAAGTTCTTTGTCATAGTGGTGAAGGAAGGAGCTTTCTGAAATTTTAGAGGACATCTAATTTTACTCACTATCATGAAGAAACTGTTTCTTTGCCTCAACTTTTTGGAAGTGAGCAGAGTAAAATGTTGCAAAAATGGTTTTTGGGTTAAATGTATTTATCTACCCATTTTTATTCTCCTTGGCTTACCATAATGATTCAAACAAATTATCTTGAAACTCAGAAAGTATAAGAGGCCATTGAATAAATTGGGTGGGGGAGGAAGATGAAATGGAAATATAAACCAAACTTCTCCATTTCTCTTAACCTTTGAGTTAGAGTAAATGATTATTAATTTAAGTGCCTCTTCTTCCACTGAGATGGGTGTAATTCACAATGGAGATAATGTTAATAGCCCATCGCTGTCCATGGTTGGTTTCATAATTCTCGTCATTATACTTTTTGAAGTAAAATTGGGTCTCAGTTTGCATCCTTCTAGAATGGATGAAGTAAAGCAGTAACTGCAATAGGTAAATTAGTTTCAGTCATTTTTTGGTGCTTTATTGTCCCCTAGAATCTGCAGGTAAGATGAGGTTTGGGTTTTCCTATTTAAATTATAAATCAAGGATACTTACTTCCTTTGCTCTTTGTGCCTTTTTCTTCCTGAGACATGGCCATAAAGGAATAGTCTAATTATCACTTTATTAAAATGAATATTGGACCCAGAAAATAAGATTAATAATTAGAACATGGTGTGTTTGAGTCTTTTTAGTTAATAACCAATTATATTTTATTTTATATAACAAAAATACATATACCATTGTATCCATTAATATTAATGTTTATTTATATTTTAAGTGAGAAAACTATAACCAAGTGATCTACAGAGATATATTTCAGTTTCTAGCAGAGTTACTTTTTCATACTTAAACTTCCAAATCTGAACGAACTCTAGAACTACTTCAGATATAAAACAGGATTTTTCAATGAAAGAGCATTACTTAATAGACAGTAATCATGGTGTCAAAGAAAAACTGGCACAGAATTTCCCTCTGCTAGTGTTGAAGTCAAATTATTCTTTATTTTTAGAGTGACCTCTTTGCTATTTGTATGTTTGTTTATGTTTAAGTGTTTACTTATTTTATGATAATAATCTACTTTAAAATTCTTTTCCAAGGCCTTTATGCTTCATTAATAATACGATTATATTTTAGATATAGAATGTAGTTCACATCACATTTTTTTTTGTCTATGTGCTTATATGTAATCCTTTTCAAAATAACTCAGACTTCTGTTGTCACTATTATATTCACATACTGATATTTTCAGATGTCAGCAAGTCCCCAAGAAAACATCTATTCAGAAGCTAGAATCCTGAGTTGAATGTCATCAAGGTTGATCAAAATGGCAATATCACAGTAGTCTGTTTGCACCTTGTCTCTTGAATGTCACAAAATCTCAATGGCAGCAATTAATTTTGGTTGAGTTATATGCTTTTTAATTCATAACAAAAACTAACAAAGCCACTGTGACAAAGAACTTTTACTTCTTTCAAAAGTTTTGAAATAGTGTCCCTGACTTAGGGACTAGTAATGTAACATTGAGCTATTGTGTATTTTAAAAATATGAACACTTTATGAATGTACAAGTGTATTATTTTTTCATAAGGCCATATAAACTTTGTCTTCTTGAAATCTTGAATTTCTTTTATTTTGGATAACTTTGACAAGTAACTGGATTCATTGGAGAAAGGAATGGTTAAGCTGACATGTGAAAGATGAATACTTATTATCTTAGTGAAGGAATGTGGGGAAGAATATTTTATAAAGAGGTAGTAGCTCTTTTAAACATTAGAAGGTTAAAATATTTAGCAGATTAAAAAAATTTAAATTCATCCAGTCATAGCACATTTATGCTATGAAAGAATTTCATCACATATTAAAATGGAGTTTCAGAAGGAGAGGAGAAAGGGATAGGTCCAAGAAAAGTATAATATGAGAAAAAATAGTGACAAATTCCTCAAGTTTGAGAGAAAAGCATTCATTACACACCCAAAATCTCAACCAACCCAGAATCAAACAATCTAGAAGAATAAACACATGCAAAATACATATAATAAAAGCATTATGTATGTATACACTCATATATAATGTATATATTTATATATTTACATGTATATATTTATATATATTAACATATATATAATAACCTATGAATGCAAAATATAAAGAGAAAACTATGCCATAAGCAAGACAAAGATGACAATTCCTTACTGGAAAAGCAAAGAGTGCCAGCAAATCATCAGAAGCTAGGGAAGAGGCACAGAAAAGATTCTGTTTCACAGCCCTCAGGAGAAACCAACCTGCCAACACCTTGATCTTGGATTCTAACCTCTGAAAGTATAAATCAATAAATTTCTGCTGTTTAAGCTACCCAGTTTGTGGTGCTTTGTTATGGCTGCTCTAGCAGATTAATACACCTGATAAATTTAAGCTAACCTCAGACAAAGTAGATTTTAAGCAAAAACTGTTAGAAATGAAGGGAGATAATTTACAATAACTAGAGGATCATTAAGGAAGGAAGGTAAAAAACTCTTAAATTTGTATCATCTAATACTATAGCTTCAACATATATAAAGCAAATTCAAAATAATTAAAAAATAATAGGCCAACCCTATATTTATAGTGGATGGCATTGACACAAACCTTTCAGTTAATGATAGAAAAAACAGATAAAAGCTACGGCTGTAAAAGATTTCACATACATGATTAAGAATATTGACCTAATTGATATAGATTAATAAAACAACTTTATGTCATTAAATTTGGCAATGGTTGAAATGGAAAAGTTAAACACAAATTACCAAAAGTGACACAATATGAAGTTGAAATGCCATCTAGTATTAGATGTATTATAGAAATTGCAAATATATAATAAATATCTTCACACAGATAATCCTCCAAGACTAAATGATTCACCAAATAGTTGCAAGCATCCAAGGGAAAACACAAAACTTTGAGCAACACTTCCATATATATGAAAGGAAAGAGCATCACTCACTCTTTTAATGATGCCTATAGAACTGTTACACCAAAATGTCACCAGGCAATGTTACAAGAAAAAGAAGAATATAGCATAATATCTCATCACTATAGATGCAAAATGAACTATACAAAATATTATTACTCAAATCCAGTAATATATAAAAGTAAAATATAATGTGTCATGATCTAATCGAATTCATCTGAGAAGTTCAAGGTTAGTTTAACCTTAAAAATAAATTAATGCAATTCACCATATTATAAAAAAGCAATAAATTACATGAATATGTACTAGCCAAAAAATGTCACCCATAAGGTATTCAAATAAAGTCCATGTAATCAGTGATTATTATTTAATGTGGCTACATGTGTGATTAAGTTTAAGATCTTGAAAGGAGGCTCTTATCCTGGATTATCTGAGTAGACCCTAAATCCAAACACATCTATCTTTATAATTTGGAGGGAAAAAGATTTAGTAAAAATACACAGAGAAGAAGGTCATGTGAAGATGAAGGCAGAGACTAGTGGTACATGGCAACAAGACAAGGAATTCTTGGGGCCACCAGAGTCCGTGTACAGCCCTGCGGATACCTCAATTTGGAAGGACTTTCAGTCTCCAGACTGTGAAAAAATAAGCTGTTGTTTTAAGTCACCAACTTTGTGGGAATTTTTTATGATGGCCATAGAAAATAATAGTGTCTTTGTAGAAGCAAAAAAAAAAAAAAGTATCTGTTAAATTTTAGTATCTATTCATGACAAAAATGAGTGCTTAGAGCACTAGGGAAAATATCAATTTCCTAATGTATATCTAGAAAAATTCTTCAGCAAGCAATGTTTTTAATAATAAAGCATGGAAGGCTTTATTCTAAAATCTGTATTGATTCAAATTGCCTTTTAAAACAATTTTAGTCAAGATTTTTATCCAACATTAAAGTGGTTGTCCTAGTCAGTGTAATGAGATTAAAAATGAGAATTAGAAGAAATAAATTATCTGTATTTGCTGTCAAAGTGATTGTATATGTAGAAAGCCTAAAATTTTTGACAGGCATTTTATTAAAATAAGTATGTGGATCTAGCAAGGTCAAAACACAACCAGTTATAATTGTACTTAGTGGCAACTAACTATGAGGACAAACAATTTAAAAATAAAACTGATAAAATCACTTTGAAAAATTTTAACAGTATCCGATACAGTTGAACACATACATATAGCCTTTGGGCCAGCAAATATACTTTGTTTTATATGTGAGATATATAACAAAATTCATACATTCACTTACCAAATGTACAGTAATTTTTACAGAAGCACTATTTGCAGTAACCAATAATTGGAAATAAATCAAATATCCACAAACTGTAGAAGAAATATATTGCGGTTATTTATAAACTAAACTATCCCAATGTCATCATAAAGAGTTCTCTATTGCCACTTATGATAACATGTAATATTGAAGAATCCCACATAGAACAATACATATTGTTTGATTTCACTTACATTACATTAAAAAGCAGGAAAAATTCTTCTTTTGTAGATTAAAATCAGGAATGTGACTACTCTTGGGCTAAGGACATACCAGTAGGGAACATCAGGGAGCTTCTGAGTTGCTTATAATACTAGATTCAAAAAGAATATTTGTTCAAATGGACTTTGACTTTATGAAAATCCAGTATCCCAAAGGAATCAGAGCACAGGAGATTATGTGATCAATAAGCACATAGATTAATTCCCCAACTACTAGAAAACGTATAACAAGACTTTGGGCAGTAGAACGGGCTAAGAGAAAAGCATTATGTCTGTTCATTGTCCTGCTGCCTTGGGCCGAGGGCTGAGAAGCTGTAGTAACAAAAGCCTTGCTTCAGGCACAAAGAGAATCTGTGTTGCCATGTAGAGTTCAGGTGGTTTTCAGGACCACAAAGCTAGTTGGGGAAGAGAAGCGGAAGCAGCATGATCCCCTTACGATGAAAAATCACGGGGATAAGACCAAATGTCAACTGTTACATCAATGTACCAAGTATAGTAAAAAAATTAAATTTCAGAGTTAATTGTCTAGACTTGCCTGTTATCATAATTTCCATAAACTCCATGAGGAGCAAGTGTTTGTCTTGTTAACTATTTTCATCCCAGAATCTGGCTTGGAGCTTTGCATCAAATAAAGAACCTTACCCCACTGACGTCTGTTTCATGCCCCATTAGTTCACCTGAGTTTATCTGAAGCTACTGACAGCTCGCAGTCCTCTGATGGCTGCTCATAACAAGCGCTGATGCTTGTCTTTCTTCTCTGTCTAAAGGGTTGGTCTAGCACCCAGGAGGCTTGCCAGGCTACACACAGGCATGACCAAAGGGCAGAAAAAGATGATATTGCAGAAGCAACCCTGTACCAATGAGGGATGGAATGAGTACCTAATGATTCAGCCCTTTTCTCCCCATTAGGCTGGTTCTGAAGCATGTTCACCCATTATCTCGGAGCGTTCCAATGACATCAAGCCCCCATTTCCTTTATTAGAAACCTGATAATTTCCATGCACTTTATGGTTTATATCACTTTCTCTAATTCTTCACTTATATTTCTCAATTAAATACTTGGACCTAAGTTATTTTCTCAGGATCTATTATGAGGAAGGATTCGACTAAACCAGTAGATTCAGTGGTACAAGGGAAGTGTTCTTACCACTGTCATTCAACTTGTGATGCTAATAATGCCTTAGTACCTCTCATGCTTAGAAATTAGCATTGGAGTATCAGTTAGTAAATGGGACATGCAGGAGAGGGATATGTGAAATAATATAAAAGGGGTGCTTGACTAGGGCAGGCTTCTTACTTTTCCAATTCTTCTGCTCAGAATTAAAAAAAAAGAAATCTGTAGTGATTAAAAAGGAAAGGTAAGGGAATGAATGATGAAGAAAATTGCTTTAAATTTAGTTTTTCTAAAAGTGTTAAAAAGTGTTCTGAGAATGCTTAACAGTTATCAGTAATTTCCCTGTTCTCTAAATTTTGCTTTTGCTTTGTTTTTTTTTTCAAAGAGAAAAGAGAAAAAAATCTGTACATATTTGCAGTTTTCTGAATCAGTCTGTTATATTACATTTGAGGCACTGTTAGGTAATTGCATACTGAGATCATTTTGTTTCAACCTGGATAATTTTATTTGTAATGTTGCTATGGTAACACTAGCAAAGGTGACATATTTACTTACTCTTCATGGTTGTCATACGAACATGTATATTTAATTTGGACATAGCTGTGATTATTTAGACTTCTAATTGCTAATAAAAATTAATTAGCTTTGTATTTTTCTTAAATCTGACTGTGCAGTCTGAAAAATGCTGATGTAGTGTCCTTGAAAAAGTGATAATAAGGGGATTAATTTTATTACATCAGAAATTATGTTCCTTAAGAAAACACAATATTAATGACTGTGTAGAGTTGCTTTACCCTATATTAACCAAGAGGTAAAGTGTTTGAGACATTTCTTTTGAAAATCATCAACATATTTTACTCAAATCTGACATTTTTACTTATTTCAAAATGCTGAACGTACAAGCTGTTGTTTCTCCCTCAGAGCAGAACAAAATTTTCTCTATTTTAATTATTTTTTCTTTCATTTGAAGAAAAATAGAAAAATGATTTATTGCTTAAAATAATTCAATTAATTTAAAATTTATAAGGAAAATCTACCAAATTTATTATTTTTTAATTCAGTTCTTGATTACAATATACTTGGTTACCATAGTTCTCTTTTCCTTAGCCATATGGGTAAAAGGAGATGTTGATTTATATTATTCTTTGACCCCTCAAATTGCAACTCAAACCCCTCTTTCATATGCTGCTTAAACAGTTTCTGGGCCAGGATATAATCCTTGCTCCCACAAGTGGTTAATAGTTGAGATATTGTTTAGGTAATAAAATGTATGAATTGTAGGACATTTGCTTGATGGGTAATGTGCTTGATGGGTAGAAAAGGAGGAAAGATGAGGGGAAAGTGCCTTGCAGCATGATCCTGGAGATCTTAGCCCAGGTACTTTCTCCATTTCTGGTTCTTTCTGAAGTCACATCTCCACTTTCTTCAATAAATTAATTATCATTTCTCTAGCATTAAACTTCTTCAAAACTTGCTTCATAGATTCTAGATGTAGAACTTTAACAGATCATTTTTCAGAATGTTATGAGAATCTTTTTTTAAAAAATTCTGGGTGTTTAACGGAACCTACATTTCATTAATTAAATGTTCTGTTCATTATTGACATTAATACATTTTTCATTGATTATATTTTTTCCATTTCCTTGTGATATTTTTTTTACAATACTTCACATTCTTCTTTCCTTATCATAGCATCTCTTACATGTGTTTCTTACAGGAAATCTTGATCAGGCATTTCTTCTTTCCCTCTGTTGCAGGAAAACTCATTAACAAACAATTTATATAATGATATGAATAGGGTAAGAGAAAAAAAAATCATGTTTACAGTCCCTTTATTTCTACTGAGGAAAATATTCTATCGTGTACCCATAATTGGAGGGTGATTATGTTTCCATGTAACATAGGATTTACCTGGGCAATGATCATTCTCTCAGTGTCATTTTTCTAAGACTTATACATACATAATTTATATCTTCCAGAATGGAAGAGCATTTTGCTCTGCTTCTACAGGAAACACTGAAAAATTTCAACTTAATATAAAAGTCCTCCCCATATTGTAGTTGCCCAGATATTTTCAACTTGCTTTGACAGTATTTCCAAATCCAGAAGAAGATAGGAACCTATTTTGATTTTTTATTATTTTATGACATATATTTGTATATAGAAGTGTTTTTCCATGTAACCCCACTTTTATAAAACTCTGATCACAAAACAAAAAGGACAAAACATAAAAACATGAAATGAGTACAAAGAAATCAGAGAAAGCAAATAGTGTATGATTATTCTAGAGAAAAATATATTTTTTATAATCATATCTTTCCTGCTCCACTGTATGTATTCATGTAACCAAATGCTAAGCTTCATTGGAGGGGAGGATAGGGTTTTGTTAGGAATGGATAGGAAAATTAATGGTAGAAGAGAATTGACGTGGAGAGTTTGGTATGTTTACCTCAGCATTCATTCATGTGCTCTATAGTGTGAAAGCAAAAGAACAACAACAACAACAAAAACCCGAACAACTTACGTTTTCAGGCCGCCTGACAGCTAGAATTCTGGATGCCAATCAGATTCCACAAATTGAATTCTTTCATTTGGCATTTGGGCAGCAAACGTGAGTCAAAACACAATTTTCTGCTGCTACAGGTGATTTTTACCCCCTGGCAGTCAAGGTTATGATGATACAGGGTTTTGCTTCAAAAAATGTTTCCGTGTCTATTCTCTAATTTTGTGGATGGTTTAGCCTTCTGATCACTGAATTGCTTATTGTGACTTTGGCGATTATGGAGTTTTAAAATATTCATCTTTGTTAATTTAATTTTGAATGCACACAAGAGGTGTTCTGAATCAGAGACTTTTTTTTTTTTTAAATGAATCTCTTCACAGTAAATAAGGGCATTGGCTCCCTCTTTGCCCTGGTGCTTATCCCTAGTGTAATGTGATGAGAGCCAGTGGAGATTATTTTCTACATCAGTATGCAGATATTTCTTCCTTAAGTGAAGGGCAGAGAAACACAATTTTCCCTGCTTATAGAGAGAAGGGGGCAGCTGTCCCGCTCTCCTAACAGGAAATGTAATGG
The DNA here is from genome assembly GCA_004026545.1 of Mormoops blainvillei. NCBI lineage: Eukaryota > Metazoa > Chordata > Mammalia > Chiroptera > Mormoopidae > Mormoops > Mormoops blainvillei. The sequence goes on from PVJD01006806.1 coordinate 46,429, forward strand.
GGGTTGAGCTCTAAGCCCAACCCGTTCATATGTAAGTATAATCTTCTTTTATGACCAAGAGAGTTCTGGGCTTCATTCCTTTGGAATAGAAATACCTAGAGAAATAGCACTTCAGTCTTTTTGGCATCCTGGGCTTAACTTGGGACGTAGTCTGAGCTGTATCCATTTGGGCCTCTCAGAGAAGTTTTATTATCTTTTTAGATCTAAGCCACTGATCAGACAAATAGCAACAGATCTAATTCTCATGGTAGGTGAAGAATCTCAGGCTTTCGAAAGGAATACTCAGAAATGTCTCCACCGTGGTTCATTTTATTATTTATTTACTATTTTATTTATGATATTGTACTTTAATTCCAGCCTCCTTATTTCCCTTTCTGATTGTGCCAGTGTTGTTGGCTCCCTGGAATTTCATTTTTGCTCTGTTCTGGAAGTTATTTCTGGAGGCCTATTCTAGAGGCTTTTTTTCCTAGCTTATATACAATGATTTTATAATCACATTATCCACTATATTAAATTCAGATAAAAATACCTAGAGTGTTTTCTGATTTTTCACTAATTGAATATTTTGAGTGGACACATGTGGTCCCCTGAGGGCTTTCCTCTTTGTTTTTTCCTTTTTCTGTTTCTTTCTCTCTCACCCTCATTGAGAGAGCCTTGCCTTGGGAGTTACATTTAAATCCAGGGAGTCAGAGGGACAGGGTAGTGCTCAGAAGAGAACATTTAAGTCAGTTGCTTGCCATCAGTACATGTAGGGAGAGATCTAGATAAAAGGAACAGAGCACATGGAGGCCTGAAGATATTCTAGATCATCTATACTAGTGAGATTGGGAAGGGTGCAGAAACATATGGGGAAGACTTTCTCAATCAATGGCTTGATTTTTGCTTAAACATTCTGATTCACCAACTCATAGACAAGGGCACAGCACCAAGGTACCAGAAAGATGGGACCCTCTACCATCTCAAATGCTTTGTCATATACTACCAAATGTAAACTAACGGAGATTTGAGTGTTTTCAAATGTTTGCTCTTTATAAAACTGCAAAAGGCTTATTAAATAATTTCTTGTGACTTATTTTTCTTTTCTGTCATTTTCTTTCTTATTGTTTTCTTTAGGTTAAGTGGGAGTGGATAGCTTCCTTTTTTACTTTTATATATTTTTCTAAGTATAAAAAATAGGACAGAACATTTAGAAAATACAAAATGTGGGAACAAAAGTTTTTTTTTTTTAATCACCTGAAACGTCACAGCTAGGAGAAAAGTCACTATTGATACTTGGTATTTGTAGTATTTCCCTTTTCTTTTAATCCCTTTTTATCATGTACATGCACACAAGTGCACAGTTTTATGTGTAAAATTTACTGTGTCTGCTTTTCTACTTAACGTTACATTGTGAGCATTTTATGTAATTTTCTTCAAACATATCTTATTATGGCTAAAAATAATGTTCAACTTTTTGTAATAAACCTCATGAATTTTATAGTTCTCACAAGGAAGAAAATCTAAGCCATTTTTTCTTTGTAAAAATAGTACAGTGAATTTTACAGTACATAAAGTTCTGAACTCATTTCTGAATGTTCCCTTAGGATAATTTTTCAAGTTGAATTACCAAATTAAAATGTACATATTTTAAAATATTTAATTTATATTGCTAAATTTTCTTTAGAAATGTCATAATATTTTATTTAAATACTCAACAAAAATAGTAGATTATAAAAGCACATATTTTATCAAATACTGCACAATAATGAGGACTATAATTCTTTAAAAATGTTACAATTTACTATACGAAAAAATGCTGTTACGTACTTTCATTCTTTCTTATTTTCTAGATTTTTGATGTAATTAAACTTTATGCATTCAAACGTTTTCTCTGAGACTTGACTGTTTTGATTATATACTCATTTCTATTGGTATCTTATTCTTCATTCTTTTTAAATAGGTAGTGTATTTTATATAGTCAGGTTATTTAAATTGAAATTTTAGTATATGTGAAAATACTTTCCCTGGCTTCCTTTTTAATTTTACTGCATACAATTGTTATTTAATTTGTGTCACATACAATCAATATTTTAAGGTTTCTGCATTTACATTAATATTAGCATTTAATATCTATTACGCAATAAACATTTAACTATTCAAATAGCGTACTTGAGATTTTAGTTAGCTAATATCTCCATCCGACATTTATTTTAGTGCATGTTGATGGTAAGGAGCTCATTCTAAGCATTCTTTTGAATATTTCATCCCTTTCTCAAGGTTTGAAACAAACTATATAAGATGTACATTCTCTCATATTTTCCTGTTTACTCAGTATTCTAATGATACCTCACTGATTTAAATTTTGTTCTTCAAATATATGTTTTCAAGGGTAGCAGTAGGATCTCAGCATCTGCAATAAGGTTGAGGGAAAAAGGATATAAGTAGAATTATAAATATGAGCCTATTAAAGTCATCCGAGTAAGAGTTTGTTAAAGGTAACCTATGGAATGGGAGAAAATATTTGCAAATATATAAAAAGCTTATACAACTCAATAGGAAAAAAGCAAACCAATTAGAAAAATGGGCAGAAGAACTAAACAGACCTTTTCCCAAGAAGATACATAAATAGCCAACGGGTACATGAAAGGGTGCTCAACATTACTAATCATCAGAGAAATGCAAATCAAAACTACAAGGTGATATCACTTTCTACTTCATAGAAAGGCTATCACCGAGAGACAAGAAATAGCCAATGTTGGTGAGGATGAGGAGAAAAGGGTACTCTTGTGGAGTGTTTGTAGGAACATAAATTGGTGCAGCCACTGTGGAAAACAGCACGGAGGGTCCTCAAAAAAATAAAATAGAAGTACCATATGATGCAGCAATTTCGTTTCTGTATATTTCACCCAAATGAAACGTTATCATTTCAAAAGATATTTATAGCCTCAAGTTTGTTTTAGCATTATTTGCAGTAGCCAAGACATGGAAAATACTGAGTCCAACAATAGATGAATATATAAAGTCTGTCCATGAAATATCCAGCCAGGCAATATGAAAAATAGAGACGTTTATTGAAGAAGCTACAAGATACAAGAAACACTGTACATAGGACAGTGATGCCTCAGTCCCCTTCACAGTAGGCACCTTAGGACCTCACACAGTTCTCCTAACTACCCTTAGCTGCCCATGAATCTCACTGATGGTCTGAAATCTCTTCCCTTTCAAAGGTGATTTTAGTTTTGGGAAAAACCAACAGTTATAGTGTGTCAAATCTGAGTTGTAGGGGAGCTGAGTCACCTGGGTGATTTGATGTTTCACCAAAAAACTGCATGGGATGTGATACATGAGCCAGCATGTTGTCATGATCAAGCTGCCAATCACCAGTCGCCCATAACTGTAGCCAATTTTGTTGTATGTACTCTCAACTGATGAAGAACGCTGAGGTAGGGCTCCTTCTTAAGTGTTTGTCCTGGAGGGGTGTACTCATGATGGACAACACTTTCCCAGTTAAAAAACACAGTTCACATGGTCTTGATCTTGCTGTGACTTTGCTGCACCTTCTTCAGGCATGGACAACTAGGCGACTTCTATTGGGACAAATGGACCCTCGTTTCTGGATCATAGCCATAGACCCACAATTCACCTCTGGTTATGACCTTCTTGAGGAAATTCGGTTCATTGGTAGTGGTTTGAATCGAGTCATTAGCCACTGCAGCACGATGTTCCTTCTGCTCTGATTGCAGGAGCCGCGGGATGACTTTTGCCATGACACGTTTCTTGCTAGGATCCTGTGTCAAAATCTCGGACAGTAGTTTTTGGAATCCCCAGATCAGCTTCTGGTTCTCACACTGTCAGTTGCTGATCTTTGTTGATTGCAGCACATACAGTTTCAACATTCTCAGGTGCTCTGCTTGTTGCAGGCCTCCCAGAACGTGGGTCACTTTCAACAGATTCTCGACCGTCTTTGAAGCATTTGTGCCACGCTTTTATTTGTACTGCATTCACTGCATCATCCCTGAATCATCTGAATAGTTCCTGCAGAGGAATATTCAAGTTTAATGCAAAATTTGATGCAGATTCGTTGCTCTACTAGCTCAGTGATTTTGAATGTGACAGCCACAAAGTATGCAAGCTCACTAAATGGTGTTTACTGCTCCCACTGACTAGTACAGTAAAGTCGTCATTGTTCCCACGTGTGCATTCGAGTCCACTCTCCTTAGCTGCCAGGTTACATCGATGTCATTCAAACTGTTCTCTTTATATTAACAATGGCTAAACTTTTCCAGACAGACCTCATACAAAAAGATGTGATATATATACACATAGTGGGATATTATTCAGCTATAAAAAAGGAACCCCTGCTATTTTTAACAGCATGGATGGACCTTGTGGGCATTATGCTAAGTATAATAAGTCAGCCAGAGAAACACAAATATTGTATTATCTCACTTATATGTGGAATCTAAAAAAGCAAACTCATGAACACAGAAAACATATTTGCGGTGGCCAGATGCAATGGATGTGTGTATGTGTGCGTGTGTTTGTGTGTAGGGGGTGAAATTGGTGACGGTGGTTAAAGGTATAAACTTGTAGTTATAAGATACATAAGTTCATTCTGGCCAGATAGTTCAGTTGGTTGGAGAGTCACCCCTATGTACCAAGGTTGCACATTCGATCACCGGTCAGGCCACATACAAGAAACAACGAATGAATGCTTAACTGAGTGGAACAACAGACAGATGTTTCTGTCTCTCTCTCTCCTCCCCTCTTCCTCTCTCTCTTTCTCATTATCTAAAATCAATTTTTAAAAAGGTAAATAAGTTCTGTGGGAGTAATGTAGAATGTGTTGAAAAGAAAGAAAGTTAACAACAATGTATTATATATTTGAAAGTTGCTAAGAAAGTAGATCTTATATTTTCATCGTCTGTGTCTGTGGTGGTGTAGCTCTTAGGACAGTAACTACAAGTTGAATTTTACTTTGAGTTCTTCTCTTTTTGTCTTCTAAGGGACAAAAACACTCATATTCTTTAGAAAAAGACAAAGCACAGGGAATTACAAACTCAATTTTTGAGTTTCATATTTACATGAAAAACTTCTAATAGGATCCTGACACACACACACACACACACACACACACACACACAGAGCAATCAAATTATCTTTCAACAGAAGCATATAAACTGGAAATGAAGGCTAACACCCCAGGATCTTGTTCCATATAGCATATAAAAAAGGCATTTAAGAGAAAATTAAATTGAAGTATATTCAGTATAATATTAATTGATATAGAAAATGTCAATTCAAGTTGCTCATAATAGTTAGAGATGAGCAAATGATTCACAGTAATTTGGACTATGATGATATTGATCACTCAAATTTTTTTCACTTCAATTCACTTTACACTGTGTCCTTGGGAATGCAGTAAAATAATAATAATAAAAAAGTAATTTAATACATACTTAATCAAGTTTTTATTTTAGGTGTTCTGGACTTCTTTGACCTTATTAGAATGAAAAACCACCTTTGAAAAGTTTACAGAGGTACTATGGTCAATTCTGCAAAAAGTAGATAATGATTTCTACACACTAATCCACACTTAATTTTTTATTTTACTTTCCCTTGATAAAAATCATAACATGCAATGCAATAAATAAATAAAGAGAAAGGCCAACATTATATAACTATTTATTACATATTAAATCTAAATTATCGATATTGAGTATATTCAGTATATCCAAAGGCTGTTGAAAAATTAGGTTTAAAAGGAGCCATGAAGTGGCCATTGCTTTTTGTTATAAAGAAGTTTTATGTAAGTGCTAAAGAGAAAAATTAGTGGTCGAATGAATTGAAAATGAAGACTGGGGGACATTGAGTTTATGAAATCTTTCAATAAATTTTTCTCTAAAGAAAAGGTGAGTGATAGGATGGTAAGAAAAATGTGATATGGAGCAAAGGGAATGTGTTGTTTTGTTGCTGCCGTTCTGGAAATGACTTGATACTCGTGGAAAACAGCAAGAAAGAGGTGAACAAGTTGAAAACACAGTAGATAGTAAAGGAAATTGAAAGAGCTTAGGAAGAAAACCTAGGGGAAGGAATGCAAAACACAGAGAAAGGGGCTTCACGTGCATAAGGGAGGCTGACATAAGGAAAATCACTTCCTTGGGAAGAAATCTAGGTCAACTCAAAGGTATAATGAAAGGCATATGTGAAGTAGAGGTTATTAATTCTGAGTGAGGGGTGCGACAAAAGCCTTAAAATTCCCCTCGGTGTGACCAAACCTTAGACATTTTTTTTCCCTTGACTGTTGGCCACTAAACCTCCCTATTCTCAGAGGATTTACTTTAGAAAACTTTAAATTGTAAATTATCTCTGCCTCTTTGAGATGTAAATCTCACAACTTCTTGCCACATTTACAACCCAGGACTATCTTTCATAAATTTTGAAGGCATCTTTTGAAATGTAATCATCAAAGAAGATATCACCCCTATATCCCAGTCTCTGTGAGAGTAGAAGCCTAATTTTCATTTCATGCCAATGAGCAAACACTGATGGCCCAATCACATTGACCAGCCTCCTCCAGTACTTTTCCACTGTTCACCCCAGTGCTTAAAAACCCGACTACCTTTTGTTTCAGTGGACTTTGGTGCAGTCTCTCTTCTTCATTGCAATGATCTTGAATGAAAATTGCATGACCGTTTAACACTCTGTGGCACAATTTTTCTTTTAACAGTTTCATGAGGAAATTGGATGTAGACAGGAGACCATTTGAGAATAAGAAAAAAATCTTTGTAGAGAAACAAAGATAACTGGGCAGTGATGAAAGCAGTTGGACCTACACAAATAGATCATAGAGCTCTACAGTTTTATGGTATGTCAAACAACACTACAAACAACATTACAATGTTTACTGAAGTTATAAAGAAGTCAAGTAGCTAGATTTACTCAGGATTATATGCTGTTTTATAGAGGAGAAAGAATGAAAGTATTGGCAAGAGAATGGTCGAAGTAATGGGCCCTGGGAACTCTGCTGAAGAAATGAATAAAGATAGGATTGTAACGGGGTAACTTGGCCAGTATTTTAACAATTTTAAAACCTGTGTCTGCACAGAGCCAGGGAGATGAGCAAGACTTTTGACCCTTGATGTATCTGGGAGGCAACTACCTCCTCCCCCATTACAGCGCTTGCTCGAGACCTTGGAAATGGTTCCCTCCACATCTGCCTGGACTAACTAGGGCAGCCAAGAAAGGTGGAAAATATGGAAATACTAGCAGGTGTAGCCGATTGTGGGAGGAGTCAGAAATGGGGTTATGGAGGGGGATCCAGGCTGGGCCTTAAACAAAAAGGCGGGCTGCCAAGTGCAACAGTGACAATGTGGGACAATGCAGGACCATGCGGGTCCATAAGGGCTGAAAGGACTCTCACCAGCCAGCCATGAGAAGGTCCCACATGGTTTTGGATTAAGAATTGGAGATCATGGCAACAAAGCTGCTAGTGCTGGGAACCTCCAGGGACCTGCGCAGCCAAGCACGGATTGCTGGGAGGAACTGGGAGAAGTGGGCTGCAGACGTCTGTCCTTTTTTTCTGGAAGGCAGTACCTCTGACTGACATGCTCTGAGACTGGCCTGACTGGGAAAAGTGGGGGCAGAGGGGGGGGCAGGGCAGGGACAGGGACAGGGACAGGACTGTGTGTTTGTGGGTATATATTTGTTTCTAAAGGGAGTGAGTCTTAATGGAAGAATTCTGCCATTATTCTAAACCTGTATAACTTTTAATCAAAATAGTTCCTTTCTTTTTTACCAAATTCTGGCAACAAGAGCCACAATTCTTAATATGGCAGCTGGCATAAAAAACCTGGAGTAACAAAAAACCCCAGGGTGGTGTTTTCTGTAACAGGATGGTTATGTTAGTGAGGGAGAAATTAGAGCAACAAAAATGTGTATTAAATCTTTGAATTGTAGAAATTTCTGCTATTGGAGCAATTGAGTAAGAATGATGGAAAGATAGAAGGTTGGTCCTTCCCAAGCCTAAAATTCTATGATTTTATTATCTCAGATCTATTCATTATTCCCAAAGATTTTTTTTAATGTTCCCTCAAATACCTTTATGTCATTTAGTTGTGTTTTTTATAACTAAACAAGTGTTTTCTATAACAAGTATTTTTCCCCTTAACAAATCACCTTTGCTATTTAAAGCTTCAGTTGTTCGCCTAATCATTTAACAGAGTATAATTTTGTACAAGCTTAGCAATTTTTCTTAGCATGTGACTGTTTTTGAGTTACAATTTCTTGTTTTATCTGTTTAGAGTAGGAAATATAGTCTTGTATTTCTGGCTGTTGTTTGGGTTTGCCTAACTCTGTCTTATTTTTTCTTCTCTTATATTGTGGTACTTTTTAAAGTGGACAAAATGTGTATTTTTTGATAAACTCAATTAATGTTGTTGATAGTGGTATTACTGTTATTGATGGGGTTTCTTTTTCTTTTTTTCCTTATTTGCAATTTAGTAGCAGGGGTGGTGAAGAGAAATTAATTCTAAAATCCAGTAAATAGAAAGAATGTACGTTTTCAAAAGACTATATTGTTACAATAGTTCAGTGAAAATCTGTTTATGCTCAATGATGGTGGGAGGTGGGAGTGAGCAGGAAGCAGTTTGGTATGGTAGGCCACAGGGCTGCTCTCAAAAGTCTTAGATAATGCCACAGCAAAGATCAGCTCTGTTGTCAGGACAATAACGGTTTCTTACTGGCAGGATTTGCAAGCCCAGATTTAGTTTTTCAAGAAAGGCCCCTTATAAATCTAAGAAATCAACACTATCCCGTAATTGGCTTACATGCAAATCTCATGTCAGCTGGAAAAGTAAAGCACAGAAAATACAGCTTCTAGGCGCGGTAGAATATTTAATCCTACAACCCACCCAGAATAGCCGATTTGGTCAAAAATTCACCAGCAGTTGGGGCCAATTAATATATTTTGCAGGGCTCAGTGTAAAATAAAATCGATGGACTCCTTGCTCATAATGCAGGCTAAAAAGTGGAATTAAAGCTACTAAAATATTAAGGTTTTTCGACAATCTGTAAATTTCTAAGGCTTTCTTCTTTTCTTCTTTTTTTTTTTTTTGCCAAATAATGTTCAAAGTAAAGAAAAAATAAAATTTTGCTTTATTTGCAGGAAATGTACTATGTTTTTATATTGTGTATTGCTAGTTTTAAATGCAAATATAACAATATTTAACTTGTGTATAGAGTCACTGAAATTATACAATTTGTATTTTATAGCTCATACATGGTAATATGTTTCACTTTTACCAGAAGAGTGAAAACACTACACAAAACTAACTCAATTATCTTTCACTTTTTAATATGCACACATACTGCCATACCCCACCTTTAACTTACTGATGTATACAGAAAGACTGAAAGGAAAGGGTTGCCTTTTCTTTGTTCTTCCTTCTCTGTCATTATTTTCAGCATAAGCAGTTGGCTACTACAGGGAAATAGCATGAGTAAGAGAATTTGTGATCTGGTTTTTTGGCCATTCCTATGTCTTAGAACACCTTTGCTTTTTTTCAGCATTTGATGCACATCTAGTTAACAGAATATGGCCTCTCGGGGCATAGACCTGTCAACACGCACCTTTCCCACTTTCACAGACTTCCATATAACCCTCTTATCTTGTATTCACTTGAGTCTCACTAAACTCCCACGCATTGTGGTTCCACAGGGAAACTGTGTTCAGGGGGCATCACAGACACTGTAGGCGAGTGCAATGCAATGAGTGGTGGAAGACAGACATATGGTGTTTGTGTCTTCTCCAAGTACGCATGCTCCATTTCCCTTTGGACTTAACACAATGAAAGTTCAAAGATAAAATTATTCCGAATTTGAAGATGGTGATAGTAGAGAAACAAATTACAGACCCTTCTGTGTATGGGGTCATATGATTGTCCATGAAGCCCACCTTGTAGGAAGCAGCTGACAAAGACTTGCTTAAAGAGCTGTAGACACGGTTCCCTGCTAGGGGCCCCCAGTGATCAGAAGTGCATTCCCTGGCATCTTCCTGCTTTTGCCCAAGCAAACCCTTCCCAGGATCTGTGTCTGTACTTGGGCGGCTGGCTGCCTGGGTGTGAGACGGAGGGAGCTAGGGAGAGAAGGACCTCGGCTGAAGGAGCAAACAGCTCTGCAGTGAGGCGGACTGCAGTAGAATGACCTGTATCTAACTTTATATCCTGCTTTCATCTCAAGAGCTGGATCCTTCAGTTGTGGACAAACATATACCCCTATATAAAAAAGGATCTTTGACACCCCCACCTCCATCCAGGTGCCAGCTCACCAGGGCAGGCAGGAGATTTCCATTGGATTCCAGGCAAGAGAGAAGAGGTCTGCAGCATTTCAGGTGTGAAACGTTTGTCATCAGCACCTCTCCCATTTTGAAGGTTCACACGTCACTGTCTCCTGCTCCCAGTGTGATAGCCTTTTACCAACTGCCCATGGCCCTGATTTTGGAAGGCTCTTTGACTCCGTTAATCCCTGCCCCTGTACTTGGAAACAGGCTGGGTCCTTGCCATGCCCCAGGACCCAGCTCCATCATCACCTTCTCTGAGAGTCCCCTATGTAAAGAAACTCACTTCTCTATTATCTGTAGTTTTGCAAGTATATACAGTTGTTCAACCATCAACACAATCCAATGTTAGAACATTTCTATTACCCTACAATTTTCCCTGATCATTTACAGTTAACCCATTTTCCCACTTATCCTGAGCCTTAGACTATAATCAGTTTCCTTTCTTTTTCTGTTGATTTGTCTTTTCTGGACAGCTTATCAAACACTGTGAAGTCTTTTGAATATGTTTTCCTTCATTTAGCATGATTTTGAGGTACCTATGTTGCAGCGTGTATCATTTGTTTGTTCCTTTTTATTACCAAATAGTATCCTATTAAATGGATATACATTTTGTTTATCCATTCACTCAGTATTTGATGGATATCTGGATTTTTTTTCAGTTTTGGGGTATATTTAATTGTACCCAAATTTAGCTTATAATTAAATAAGATGCACATGCCTTGTGAGAACATGTTTTTATTACTCTTGAGTAAATTTCTGTTAATGGAAATGTTGTATTAACTGTTATGTTAAACTTTTTTGAGAAACTGCCAGACTGTTTTCCAAAATGCACCATTTTACATTCTGGCCAGCAATAAATGCTGGTCCCAGGTTCTTTATATCCTTGGCAAAGCATGTTATTGTTTCTCTTTCTAATTATAACCTTACAGAGAGTATATAGTTGTATCTTATTGGGAATTTAATCTGCAGTTTGTCTAATGAATAATGTTGAATATCTTTTAATGAACTTATTTTTCATATTTTTTGGTGAGATATCTATTCAACTCTGCCCATTTTTAATTTGGGATGTTATATAATTATTATTGTATTATATTATTATTGTGTTACAGAGTTCTTTAAACCTTCTGAATAAGTTCTATGATTTGCAAACTTTTTTGTGGCATATCTTTCCATTTTCTTAATGGGGTCATTGAAGCATAATATTTTATCTTGATGAATTCAAATTTATCAGTTATTTCTTTGATAGAAAATGATTTTAATGTCATACTTAAGACCTATTAAATTACTCTAAGGTCAAAAAACTTTCTCTTGTATTTTCTACAGGTTATATTGTTTATATATAATGTGCAGTAAGTGTCTAAATTCATTCCTTTTCAATCTGCCCAAGCACAGTTTGTCAAATACAGTATATTCTTCATTAAATAGTTTTAGTACATTTATTGGAAATGCATACATGGAAGGGCTTATTTCTGAACTCTCAATATTATTACATAGATACTGTCTTTATGATATTACCACCTACTGCCTTTATTCCTGCAGTTTTGAGTACGTTTGGAAAGCAAGAATTATAAGTCCTTTAACTTTGTTCTTCTGCAGCAAGATTGTTTTTGCTAGCGTAGGTATTTTGGATTTCGATGTAAATAGTCACATCAGCTTGGTAATTAAAAAAGAACCTGCTGGATATTTGTAGGAAAAAAATAAATACATACATATAAGGAAAAATACCATCTTTTTAAAAAAGATTTTATTTATATTTTAAAGACAGGAGAAGGGAAAGAGGAGAGAAACATCAGTGTGTGGTTGCCCCTCCTGCACCCCCTACGGGGGCCTGGCCTGCAAGCTCGGCATGTGCTTTGACTGGGGAACGGAACCAGCAACTCTGGTTTGCAAGCGGCACTCAATCCGCTGAGCTATACCAGCCAGGGTGAAAAATACCGTCTTGACAATAGTTTCTTTCAGTCTATGAGCATACATTTCTTCATGTATTCAGATGTTCTTTAATTGTACTCAGCAGTGTTTTATACTTCTGAAAATGACTTGCAGTCCTTGTTAAATTTATGCCTGCGTTTTGTTTGTTGGTTTTTACTTTGCGAAGGTATTGTGATTGAAATTGTTTTCTTCGATTTCTTTTTTTGGTTTCTTTGTTACTAAGGTGCAAAAATATAATTAATTTTTGTATCGAGTTTGAATCCTGCAACCTTACTAAACGTGTTTCTTAGTGTTACAGAAACAAACCCCCTCCACCCCACGGTTCTTCTTTGGTTCCTCTTTGCAGGAGGCCGTGTTAGGAACAATGGCTCTCAATGCCAGAGTTTGGTAAAAAGGAAAGGAACTATTTAATTAAAAGTTATACAGGTTTAGAATAATGGCGGAATTTTACCGTTAAATCTCACTCCCTTTAGAAATGAAGATGCGCTCACAATCACACAGTCCTGCCCTCCCTCCTTTGCCCAGTCTGGCCAGTCTCAGAGCATGCCAATCAGAATTACTACCCTCCGGAAGAAAAAAACAGAAGTCTGCAGCTCACTTCTCCTGGTTCCTCCCGGTAATCCGTGCTCGGCTGGGCAGGTCTCCTGCAGTTCCCAGGAGCATCAGCTGTGTGGCCTAGATCTGCAGTTCTTAACCGCAAACCATGTGGCACCTCCTCATGGCCTAATCGCGAGGGCCTTGTCATCCGTCTTCTTCCTGCATGGTCTGGCATGGTCCCCATCCCACAAGGCGTCCCTACCTTTTGTTTAAATCCCCGTGGAAATCCTACTCCCTAACCCCATTTCTGACTCCTCCCACAATCAGCTACACCCGCTAGCACTTGTATTCTCTGCCTTTCTTGGCTGCCAGTAGTTAGTCCAGGCAGGCGTGTCCCCTAGGCACGGAGTGAACCATCTCCAAGCCCTCACACCGGCACTGTAAACGGGGGGAAGGAGCTGCCTCCCAGCCACATCACATATCAAAGTCCAGCCCATCCCCCCGACCCGCCTCCACCCCCAACCCCCTGCAGGTTGCGAAGGTAGCCTGGCTGTTGATATGCAAAATAACTCTCAGTCCCTGTGCTGCTGTTTTTCCCAGCCCCCAAACTAGGCTTGTGGGGGCGCTGGGACCTCTCAGCCTGTTCACTGTTAAGCCTACATCCCATGACATTAGTTCTAATAGTTCTTTTGTGGAGTCCTTGGGTTCATAATTCTACGTATATAATCAAGTCATCTGTCAATAGAGGCAGTTTTACATCTATGTATCTATAGACCTATCTAATCTATTTATTCATTTCTACCTTGTTGTATTGGGTAAAGCCCCCCAAGAAAATGTTGAATAGAAGTGGCGAAAGCAGACATTCATGCTTTGTGTTCAGTCTTAGGGGAAAATTACTGTGTTTCACCATGGCATATAATGCAAGCTGTGGAATTTTTGTAAATTCCTTTCATCAGATTGATAAATTTTTTTTTCTGATTTCCTGAATGTTTTTAAAATCATGAATGAATTTTTTTTTGTTAATTTTTTAAATTTTTTTATTTATCGAGCTTAGGTTGCAGTTTGGTTTCAATACACTTTTCTATTAGCATGGTCATTACACTGATTGATTCTCAAATTATAAAACAACAGTATTTTTTTTTAATAAATTCTACTTAGTGTTGTGGGAGCTAAAAATATTAATAAGTTTTTCTCCCACCTTCTAAGTTATTTCAGCTGGGGCAATAATTAAATTAACGCAGGTTAATAGGAGGAATCACTGTTTTAATACATGCTCATGGGGATCCCCATAAAAACAAAAATTTTGAAGACAGTGAGGCAACATTGGGTATAATTGACATATCTGGACAAAGGAGAAAGGGTGCGGGACAGGGTGTTAGATTTCGGAAGTGAGAATGGGAGAGCTACAGGTAGTTCAGGAGGAATGGAACATATGGCAGAAAAATTCTTGCTAGGCTATTTAGAAAAATGGGATACGGGATATCTAACTAATAGGCTTGGAGTCTTCCTAATGAATGTGACGGTGAAGATTCTTAAGATAATTAAGCCAAGGCTACCTTTCTAACGCCGGTTTTCCTGTCTGAATCTCTTGGGCAGGAGAAAGGATGGGGGAAGACTCCCAGGTTCTGAGTCTTTTGTTTCTTAATAAACAGTTTAAAATAAATATGCCAAAAAGCAGCTTTAGGGTGGCAAAATTTTCGTTCTTTGCAGTCCTGCCTTTGAAACTTTAAATAAAAAGTTGAAACTTTTTATTCCATAAGCTAAATTGGTAGATTGCTCCATATTTTATTGCTCCAGTTGTTAAATCCTGAGAATGAGTTAGTTCAGATTACTCGAGTCTCATTTCAGGACATGGTAATGCAGGTAGGCCCCCAAAGTGAGGCATACATATACTTTGTGTGCATGGCATTAGGTGTTTAATGAGAGGTATGTCTATGAAAACAAAAGAAAACAAAGATTAATGATCACGGCAAATTATAAATCAGTTTCTGAGTCTGTAAGGCTGTCAGTCAAGAAGAGTTCTAGATATATGTCTCAAAGCTCCTTTTTGCTGGAATGAAGACAGGCAGTGATTATCTGATAGATTCTCCCATTTTAGAGTTTGAACATCTCTGGTGATGTCATCAGGTGCTCAGATATTCTCTTAGTGTGGCTTATATAGAATCAGACACTGAAATCGTTTAAACATGAACTGTTGTACAATTTCTCTGAAGCTTCTATCACGTCACCTAGTTGCAATTTACAATTGCAAGGTTCAGAAAAAAACGTTTCAAATTTCAACATTTCCATGTCATTGATGGGAGAAAAATGAAACATTAGTTCAGAGGGTTATAGCCCAATATTTAAGAAAACTAGAAAAATTTAGGCTCCAGTCCAGTTTATAGGTGAAAAATAAAATTTCAAACACAACTGAACTAGAATTGAATATCCACAACAGTTTATTATAGTTTCTACTGAAACACAGTTTTTCCTCTCTAAATGACCTTTATTTTTATAAGACAAATTTACATACTGTATAAGTCTAGTTTCAATTAATTTGGCCTGATTATTTTTATATATACAACAATGAGAGCTGATCATATAGGCAATCTTAAAAATCTGCTTTGATAGAATTTTCTTAAGGAATCTGCAGATTGAACTTTAATTAACCTCAAGGCTTAGAAACCAAGCCACCTCAGTGCCATCAGTTTTTGCTTATAGTAACTATAGACTTGGGTGAATTCCTCAGATTTGGGGTCCCTTAAATGTCTTGAGGTTCTTACTTTGTCATCGACCAGGAAAGCAATCTTTGTTCCTTACCGGGAAAGGCCACTGTGAACCATGTAAGCAAGTTGCCAGGCTGTTTTTCCAAAAGGGCTTCTATTGGCTTCCAAAGTCAATCTTAATTCCTTAAAATTTTCTGGTCACATCCAAGTTTATGCATGTCTCTCTCAAATGTAATATTCAAGTCAAAGCCTTGACTAATTAACAAAACCAGTTTCCAATTGTGTCCTGTTATAAAAAGAACAGATTCTCTTTTTAAAAAAATTTTTATTTATTGATTTTAGAGAGAGGGGAAGGGAGAGCAAGAGGGAAATAGAGAGACATTGATTCATTTTTCTACTTATTTACGCATTCATTTGTTGATTCTTGTATGTGCCCTGATCAGGGCTTGAACTCACAACCTTGGCATATTGGGACGATATTCTAATGAACTAATCTACCTTGCCAGGGCAAAAGAACAAATTCTTATTGAATTTAGGCAAACAACCATATTGGCATAAATGTAATAATTCTCATTAAGAGTTTCCAAATTCTGGAGGGATCAGCTAGGAAAAAATATAAATGTTTCAATATTGTTTACAATTTACCAAATTGTTCTAAGAAAAAAAAATTCCTTGTATCTGGAAAAAAAAATCATCAGTATTTCAAACAAGAAGTCATAAAAATTATAACCATCCTTATTTCATTCTGCCCCTTATAGTTTTTGTTTTCTTAACCATTTGTCAATATTTTATGAATCCAGTTATTCCATAAAGCTATATAAGTCTTCATCTAGATTAGAAATATGATCTAAAATTTATCTCAGAAACCTGTATTTTACTATAAGTCAGAGTCTTTTCCATGGACCTTTCTGAAGATGAAATATATTTGTAAAAGCATTAGAGTGAAGCAATGACTATCTGTAAATAACAACAACAATAACAAAACCCTTAAAAAATGAAGACAATTTTTTTTATTTACCTTTGACAATTTTTAAGGGTATTGGGGAAAAGGGATGAGATCAGGCATAGGAGACTAACCACTCTTTTATTTTTTTAAATTGTCCCTCTTTAATTTTTCTTTTCTATTTACCTCAGCCTCAGGCAGTAGTATGCTGTGTTTACAGTCCTGATTTACCAAGCAGGAGGGCCTGGGGAGATGCTGAGGCTCCTTAAAAAATTATATGAGGACTTGAGAAATCAACTTCCGATTTTGCTAAATTTCTGATCAGTTATTAAATCCTTTAAAACATGTTCAAATAGACACTAATTCTCATAATTTTAAACCAATAACCTTATAAAAATTTCCACCATGTTGGGAATTCTGTTGATTTTCCCTCTGCCCTTTTTCTTGATTCTCTTGGTAATCTAATGTTTGTATTAGCATCTGTAAGAACCAAAAGCTAAAATAGTAATTTCAAAAGGCTTAAGACAAATTATATTTCTGTGTATGTATTTTTTTAAGTACCAAGCAATTATATTTCTAATGTCCTCATTTTTTAAATAATCTGTGCAAATATATGAAGGTAAATAAGAAAGAGTCTGAGTAGACGTTCATGTTTTGTTTTAATTTTGTCCTTCAATCTCATTAAGGATGTCTTAATGGCTAGTTATTGTACCAATATGAAAACTGTCTAAAATTTTACAATTTAGAAATTTAGAAGTTTTTCCAATTTAAGGTATCCAATATCCGGCCGGTGATAACTGAATTTTAATAGCAATCCAAACTGATTAGACTTTTATGAACCAACTAGGAAGCAAAGGACGTCCATAAAGAGCGTGAAGGATACAGCCCAAACAGATCCAACAGCTCATTCCCAGAACTAGCCTAAGAAATATGGGAAGCCCTATCTTTCAACAGCTGTTCCAAAAACTTGGGGAATCATATGCTTGCCCCCTTGAACAGGATAAGGTTTAAGATTCCCAAAACTTGGATCCACAGAGTGTTCAGTGTCTGCCAGATACATATGCATCATCCAGTTGGTGGAGCTAATAGACCATCTCTGGAAGGAATGGGACTAATGCAAGAGCACTCGAAGCAAGTTTTTACCAGAGTCTGTTTTTCCAGAAACTAGTTTCACAAATATTTTATCCTGCCAGTGTAAATTTAGAAGAGATAGAAACATTTGCACCACTTTCAACTTTCATGGAACACATCAGATAAGATATCGAAGAGGCTGACAGGATGAAGTGCCCACTGCCTCTGCTGGCTGTGGTTAGATTTTCATGATCTCACAGCTGCTGCAGTCCAGCGAGGGGGTAGTGCCCTCGTCAGTGAATCCTCCCAGCTGGCTCACCAAGTGTGGAGGCTAAAAAGTATACTAATACTTTTCTTTCCCTCCCATCTTCTGAGCTCTTCTGGCTGGGCCAATAAGCAAATTAACAGAGACACATCAACAAGAGAAAAATGAAAATTTTAATACATGCACATGGGGAATCCACATAAGCATGAAAACTCTGAAGATAGTGAGGCAACATTGAGAATATATGATATTTTTGGATAAAGGAAAAAGGTGGGGGGTGGGATATTAGATTTCAGGTAGTTGAAGAAGAGCAGAACACAGTCGGCAGGCAAAATTCTTGCTAGGCAGCTCAGAAACCCGGGGCGTGGAGATACCCTGACCAACTCTGTCGTGAAGCTTCTTAAGATGATCAAGTCACCGCTCTTTTCCTAAGGCAGGTTTTCCTCTCCGAATCTATAATTCAGGAAAGGGGTGGAGGAGACTCAACGTTTTGGGGTTTTTTTTCCCCCTGAGTTTTTAAATAAACAGTTTAAAGAAAATATCCCTAAAAAACAACTTCAGGGTGGCAAAACTTTTTGGTTTCCTTCAGTGTATAATTATTTTTCATATGGTGCTGAATTCAGTTTGCTACTAATATATTAATGTTTATATGTCAATGTTCATAAGGAACATTTATCTTAAATTGTATATTATGATTTCTACGTCTGGCTTTATATCTGGGCAACACTAGCCACACAGAATGAGACAGGAAGTGTTCCCTCCTTTATTTTCTGAAAGTGTTTGGGAAGGAATGTTAGTATTTGTGGTTTTCAAATATTTGAAAACATTCAAACATCCAGTGATCTACAGATTTGCCATGAGCGTGGATCATCACATTTCATGCCCCAAGTCACTGAGCTCTTTCATATAAGTTTCATTAGATTCTTAGTCAATTTTTTTGTCTAATTTCTGCTTGGCTTTCAAGCCTTTGCTTAAAAGGCATGCTCTTGCTATAATAGGGATTTAACACCCTTTGCAATATTACATAATTGTTTTTCCTATTTCTAATGCTGCTTGAATGAATTGTGCTGCAAATATGTGTGCATGTGTACTATTTAATTTCATATATTATTTGATAGCGTAAGAGGGATTTAAATACTATAGAGGTTAAATGTTTGGGCTAGTATTACATTTTAACAGTTTAATCAAGAACGTTCCTTGCATTTCTCCATAAACCACAGGTTATTGTGACTTAATATTTTTATGACTTTTGATTAATGTTTTCTTAATGCATTGGGAATCCCCCTGGTCATGTGATAGGTCTTATCGGTACTCACCAGCCAAATTTACCAGAAACACTAATAGTCAAGCCACAGATCTTATGGGGAAGAATAGGGCATCATAGTAAGGAGATGACAACAGGTGCTTATTACAGGTCTTGCGGCTGTGTTAGATAATTTGGGGGAGAGTTCAATAAAAGAGATTATATTTCAAGATCTAATGATGTTAAGAAATTGCAGTAGGGGAGAGAGATTGAACTCAACTTTACTGAAACAAAAGGCAGGAGAATTTTCAAAGCCTGGGGTGAGCTAATGGGAAAATACTGGAGAGCATTAGGCTGGAGACCGGTCAAGGTGATTGTGCTTCCTATGTTTGTTGACAGCAGCTTGTTGGAGAAGGGAAGCTCCCACCCTTCCACAGAGAATAGGAAATAGGGGAGCTATCTTTTTTGATGATTATATTTCAAAAATATAGCTCCCAGCTCCTTGAGAAAGACATTCTTGGGTTATAAAACTGGCAAGAGAGTGGGAGAAGATTTATATCTCAAAGGACCAGAGAAAATTTACAATTAAAAGTTTTCTCAAGTAAATCCTCTGAGAAAAGTGAGGTCAGCGCCCTATCCTTGGGAAGAAAGCTGTCTAAAGTTAAGCTGAGGGGACCAGTAAGGCCCTCTTGGTTAGCATCCTAATAGTTGTTTTCTAGGATGATGGAAAAACACGGGAAAGCTAAAACTGTAATTGTAAAGAAGTAGCAGTCACTGGTTGCGGCCTAGAAAGGAGCTGTTTGGTCTCTTTTGCAACCCGCCCAGTGTTGCAGAGATTTTGTTGTTGTGTTTTTTTGTTTGTTTTTGCTTGGAAGTGATTACAGATTTGTTTGTTTGTTTACATCAGGATCATAGAGGAGTTTCATCTGGTATGGGGAGCTTGTCAAACACTTTATGTTTGGCAGGACTCCATAGCCCAATAGTTAATGCCGTGTTCGCTAGAAGGTAACAGCTGTCAGGCTGTTCATTTCTGTCTGTGCCTTGATATTTTTGTGTCTACTTTTGTGTTTTGAGATTGGTAAAAAGAATATGTATTTTTTTATTTCTTCTATGTTTTGTTTATGTTGTCTGTCACTTGAAGGAATTTGGAATCTCCCCTATAAAAATAAAGCAGGACTAAGATTTGATAAATCTCCCCCTAAAAATCATATGGTTTAGAGTGAATCGATTAACGATTTCTTCTACTTTTCCTATTTCTACTGCTGTTAGTATTTTCACATTTACTGATTTCCTTGAGTTACTTTTAGAATTTAACATTATTATCAAGAATAAAGATTTTCTGAGAAAACAGAATATAATAATTTTAAAAGAACTTCAATATAGTTATAATTCTTTCGTCATTTAAAATGATGTGGTAATGTTCCCCTATCTTTTTTTCCTTAATTGTATTTGTCACATATTCATTTTTAAGAAATAAACTTAATCCCGCTTGGGAAAATTTTTAACAGTTTTTATCATATTTTCACTTAAGGAGTTAAGGCACACATGTCTGTGAGTACATACGGTTATTTTCTTGTAAAATATTGAGACAGTATTATCTTGTTAAAGAAAAAAGTATATATGCTGCGTGCATATCTTTTAGTTGATGTGACTGTATGATGCATGTCCAGTAATGGCTCTGGCAATCAAAATATTGGTACTCTTAAGTCTAATAAACATTTCTGTCCTAACTAGGATTTTTTAAACTATGATTATAATCCTAAACTTTATCACTTTCTTTAGCAGAAATTATGATCCAAGTGATTGTAAAATCAGGCCTCAACTGCCATTTCCTTAGAAGTGTCCATCCTCCTCATGCATGATTTTAAAAGCAGTCTATTTTAATTCTAAATTTATATATGCAACCTGGTTAACACTCCTTAACTCCAGACCATAAATTGATTAGTTACTCAACATCCCCACTTGGACATCTTATAGATATCTCAAATTTAGTAGACCCGTCAATGTATTTAATAGGCCCCTGATTTTTATACCTTCAATCCTCAACTCCTCTAGATTATCTAAAAGCAGCTATAGTCTTCCAGCCACTCAGGCAAAGACCTGAATAATCCTTGATACTTTCTTTTAATTACATCCTCCTCCTAATCAGTCACCATATCCAATTGGCTCTATTTTCACATCATATGCAGAATTCAAGCAAATTTCACTGCTTTTAACTGTTGAAGGCACTGTCATATTTTTCCTGAACTACAGGTAAATCCTTCCAACAGTGCAGCTGGATTCTACCTCCTGAATACACAACAATCCAAGATCCAGTGTAGACTTGTCTCAATGCATTTCTGTTTAAACACTCAAGGGCTGTCAGTTTCCCTCAGTGTAAAAGCCAAACCCAGACCTCACAAGAGCCAGATAGCATTACCTTTCTGAATTTATCTCCTAATCTACTTTCTCTCACTGGCTCTAGTCCGGCTCCCTTGTTTTTCTTGCTATGATTGTAGCCTTGGCTCAGGATGTCAGTCCAAATTGCTCTTCCTGCCTAGATCTCTCCTCTCCAAGATACCTTCAAGTCTTCCATCTTCACCTCATTTAAGTCTTTGCTAAAATGTTACCTTCTCATTGCCATCTTTCCTGTGAACTTTTTAAAAGTTCAGTGTTCTCCCAACAACTGGACTCTCCATTTATTCTTCTTGCTTTATTTTTCTCCACAGCATTTATCACCTTTTCATATTCTATAAAATTTAACTATTTAATTTACCTTTATTCTTTCACTAGAGTGTAAATTCTGTGAGGGGAGAGGTTTGGGCTCTTTTTCATGGCTGCATCACCATCCCAGCAACAGAGCTGGGTGCATAACAGCTGGAGCATGTAGATAGATGAAAAAGGTTGTATGTGGTATTAAAAATCCTCTGTCGACTGTTCTTTAGATGGGATTCTGTTAACCTGGATTAAAAACAAAAGAAACAACAAAAAAGCTTCTCTGCATAGCATTCTGTAATTCTGGATAGGATAGCCTGTGTACCAGAAAACAAACAAAACAAAACAACAATCTCAGTGGTTTAAACTAGAATGGTTTATATCTAGCTCATGGTCACACAACTGTAATGAATCAGTGTGGTTCTGTCCACATCAGCTTTATCCAGGATACCAATCAGCCTCTTATCAAGAATTTTGTCCTTTACTGGAAGAAAAAACAAAACAAAACATGGCTAATCATGTTCTAAACCCTAAACCTTCTACTTGGAAGTATCATTTTTGTTTATATTTCAATGACAGAGCAAGACAAATGACCAATCCTGAGGGACTTAGGTCAGGGCAGTACTGTTCTCTCAAAGGAAAAGGTAGATATAATTGTGAAAAATTATAACAGCCAAAATTATTACATTGAAGTCATAATGAAAAGGACACATTAACATTATTTATATTAACTTATTCATTATATTTCTTATTTTATACTTTTTAAAATTTGGGGTGTTTCTTGTTATTTCCTTTCTACTATACTTTTTTGGTATATGAAATATAATCTTTGTGTTTTTATCTTCTCTTGTTTTGATAATTAGATAATCTATAAATTTTTTATAAGCATACTACATGCTTTATCTTGTCTTTCAGTAATAAAGTGTTCAATTCTGGGCACAAACTTTAATTCACTGTTATAACCTCTAGTACTTCCCGTATGAATGAAATAAGTATATAGTTGTCTTAGTACATAAGACTACTCTAAAAAAATAATGTAGACTAGGTGGCTTATAAACAACAGAAATATATTTTGCATGGTTTTGGAGGCTGGGATGTACAAGTTCTGGGGTGCTGGCAGTTTCAGTGTCTGGTGAGGTCCCATTCCCAGTTCACGGTGGCTATCGTGGTGTGTTCTTTCCTGGCAGAAAGGAGGGGGAGACTTTTTTGGGCCTCATTTAAGAGGATTCTAATCCCATTGATGAAGGTTCTACTTTATGAGCTATTGCCTTGAAAAATCCCCTCATCCTAATATCATCACTCTAGGGGTTAGGATTTAAATAGATAAATTTTGAGGGGGGCGGCAAACATTCATTTTATAGCATTCTACCTGTGACCCTCCAAAATCCATGTCCTTCTCACATACAAAATACACTCATTCCATTTCATAGCTCCAAAGTTTTAAATTGTTCCAGAAGCAACATTTACATCTAAGTCCAAAGTGTCACTTAAATATTATCTAAATCAAATATGGGTGAAATATATTCTGAGGTAAACATTTTTAGTTGTGAACTTGAAAAATCAGACATGCTATATGCTTCCAAAGTACAATGATGAGACAGGTATAGAATAGATACTCCCCTTCCAAAAAAGAGAAATCGAAAAGAAAAGGGTAAGAGGTCCTGAGCAAGTCCAAAATTAATTGGCTTTACCTCACGTCCTAATTGTCTCCCAAAGTCCCCACCTCCCAATATCATCAGCTTGTGGGCTAGGACTTCAACACATGAGTTCTGTGGGTGGGGTGTGCAAAACAAACATTCGGTCCATAATAAGAGTTATTAGAAAGAATGCTGCTATTCAAATAGTATAGCTATGATTCACTCATTCCCATGTAGATCATTGGTACAAAGGTAATAAAGAATATGATGCATTTGAGATACAAGAGAGAAACATATGGGGCATAATAGATTGAACAGATGTTTTGGAAACAATGAAGGAGAGTATTATATTGAGACTCATGGCAGGGAATTTCTGAGCTCAGAGTAACTTCAATCACAATTGAGGAAGTACCTTTGGGATTCATGCACTGAGGGGATCTTGTCTCACAGCTGCAGGGCAATATTTCTTTTTCATAGTTTTCTTGAATTCAATAAACCTACTGCCTTCTCTCATCATGCGAATTTTTTTTTCCTTTCTTTTTTCTTTTTCTTTTTTGTGATGGAAACAGCCACCAGGAAGAGCATTTAACAGCAAGAGATTTGGACTCTTCCAATTCTGAGCCAAGTGGCTCAATTTCTTTGAGTAACCCTAATTAAATAACTTAGCTTCTCTAAGCTTCAGTTTTCCCTCTCTATAATTAGCAAATCATTACAGTCTATGTGAATGAATGAGTTAATGAATTATTGCATGAAAATGCTTCGCACAGTCCTGGAAGTATAAGCTTTACATAAATATTTTCTCATTATCCAATCTTAACACTTTAAAGCTTCTTATTGTTTTTCATTATTTGTTTTTGCTGAACTTTAAGATCCTGAAACTTTTACGATCTACTGAAATTAGATCTGTGCCTTCTAGATGGAAAAGACAACCAATGTGACCAGTTAGATGGGAGCTAAGTGCTGAGAGTACATACTGAGAATAAAAGCTGCAACCCCTCAGCAGGACAAGATGTGTGAAATTTTAGTGTGTATACTGAAGTGAAACTATTTGAAAGGTTTATTTTCTGTTTAATAAACTATGTAAATTTTCTCAAAAATACCTCTGTCAAGGCAGTGAAAGAAGAATCTGTGAATTCATTACTTACTGCCCATGAAGTAACAGGGCTTCACTGGCACGATCAGGTCAACACTGCAAACCATGGTAGAGTCTAGGGCTACTCAAAGAATTCTGTTTCTTAAGCGTTGAATATTTCACTTGTCACATTTCTATAAAAGTAATGTCATTAATCACAAAGGGGATATAAGGATTGTGTGAATTTAGTCATCTTTGGATTATATGATATTTTGTGTGGAAAGAAATATGAATATGACAAATAAGAAAACCGAGCACTTGGTTAAATAAGAAAGTGATATTTTCAACATATAATTGAGAATTATTGACTAGATATGCTATTTAGAGTCATGCAAATGCTGAGGTCAACTACTGAAAAACTATTTTAAAAAAACAGATGATCAAGGCAGCAACTTAGGAGAATGTTTCCTTCTCAGTGAGGGTGACTCTGGAGTCATGTTGGAAGAAAGAAGGTACTCAGAAATACGTGTTCACTGCTGCCTAGAAAGAAAGAGCTTTAAAAAGGAAAGTATGAAATGTGGAGAGAGCTAGGTCAAACTGGAACCAATCACACTTCATACATCCCTATGCTTGGTTTAATGCCCTGCTGTCATTATCTTAATGTTTTTAATACTTTTTCAATTAGAAGCCTCACATTTTTCATTCTGTACTGGGCCTCACAAATTATAGAGCCAGTCCTGGATAGCACTGAAAAATAAATCGTGTTTACATGATTATTTTTGCAATGAAAATGAATGAACCACAGCATCATGCATTAACTTGATTGTAGTCCATAAATTAAAATATCCACTATGATTCCATTTCAACAGTTGAAAAGCAGGGAAAATTTAACTATTTTTGCCCAACATTGCCCAGATGGATAAAGAAACTATGTGTTTAAGAAAGCAAGAGAATTTTATCAGATTAGTCAATACACTGGTTGTAGCTAAGGAACAGAAAGAGGTCTTCTGCTATCTTCGGACTACTGGTTTTTTAGCAAGATTATAGTTAGGCAAGTTCTTACTGATTCTCCATATATGATTTATACTCTCTTCTTTATGTATGATTTATTAAAAAACAATTAAAATTTAAAAATGCATCAACTAGGTTTAAATGACATCTATTTATGAGTTTGAACAATTGCTCTACATCTTCTCTATGTTTAAGTGAAGAGAAGTTGACTGAAAGCAGGGCGAATGTTCAAGATAGAAGCAGCAAGATTTAAGAGGGCTTATTTAAGTTTAATACAGAATTTCAAGTGATTATCTAGGACTAGATTCTTCGATTAGTATATTTTAAAGATTTTTAAATTAATTTTTTATTTTTTAGACAGACAGGAAGGGAGGGAGAGAGGGAGAGCAACATCAGTGTGTGGTTGCTTCTCGCGCACCCCCTACTGGTGACCTGGCCCTCTGCCAAGGCCTGTGCCCTAACTGGGGAATCGAACTGGTGACCCTTTGGTTTGCAGCCCTACGCTCAATCCACCGAGCTATACCAGCCAGGGCCAATTACTATAGTTTAAATGATGCATTAGGAAATTATATATAACTATAGTTGGGGAGAAACGATATTACAGGAACTTTTTAGTTTAGTTTTCAGGATGGAGAAAATTCAGGAAACTTTAAGCAAAGGACATGAAGCCATAGCAAAGTCAGTATGAAGCACACTTGCCAATATATGCCTTGGGCCTGTGGTTGCCAACTTTATTTTTCCTCTAGCAGTGGGTTAGAGAGCTTACTTTTCCTACTAATGACTTTGAAATTGCCAAAGTTATCCAAGTAATAAAATGTTTGAAAACATTCTAGCAGAATCAGCACAGAACAGGAGGAAAAGTACCATGGGCTGTCGCTAGCTATGGGACCCATAATTAAATTCCTTCCATACCTCAGATTATCCCAGGATAGAGGTTTTCCCACAAACCATGTCCCGATGACAAGGCACATAATGTAATATGCAAGCCAGAGACTCCCAATGAGTCCACTACTTCAGGAGAGAAAGTTAAGCAATTTAAAGCTGCATTCAGTGTTTCATACCAGAAGGGTCCTCTTCATTTTGCTGGCTAAATAGGTGGGAAAATTTGGGGGGAGGGTTATATAAATAAGTACTATGATAATTTAAACTGCTGCTTATCATTCTAGCTACAGGGTCTTTATGATTAACAGCTTCAATTATCCTAACTGTACTGCAACTGGCTACATGGTAGCAAAAAGTCCCCATTAACAAATATTCTCAAGCTGCACTGTTTCCAAGCGCACCATTAGGGAGAACTGACCAAAAGGGTAAAGATCTTGGAGATGATCTGATTTTCAAAGGAGCCAGTCTGTAAATTTAATTCACTAGTGGAATTTCATTAATGGAAATATTTTAGCTCCAATTCCTCCAGGGAGAAGCAGGCAACTAATTAAAAACAACATATTGTGACTCCTCCCAGAGAACTCCAGTAGTAAATTGTGCTGCTCTGGTGCCGGATAAATCCTTGTTTTCCTCTAAAAGCTGTCACACAATTTTCAAAATTATCCCTTGAAAGTAACATTTGCATTCATCTGACAGAGGCACTTAAAATATGTGAACACCTTGAGCAAAATTTTCTATCAGCCAACTTAGTAATTTACCTTTTATAAACTTAGTTTTACATCAGATATTCTAATGCATTTTGCCATGCATTATGGCATCGTGTCCAGAGGCGTATGCTTTTTTGGAATGTGTCAGACAGCTCAACCATCTTATTTTAACCTGAAAATACTGCTCCAATATATTATAACATAATGCGATTTGGAGGATGCCAGGAGCATGACTACCTCTAAATACCTTCCCCTCCAACTTGGTCTAAAAATACTTATCTTGCAAGGTGTCACCATGGGACCGAAAACAGAAGTATATTATCTGGAAGGTCACCCAGCTAACAAACCTGTTACTCTAAATAGCTTTAAATACCTTTTTTTTTTTTTTTTTGGAGAAGATATTCCAAATGAATTCTAACAGAGATGCTTATATTCACCCAATTAATAATGTATTTTGAAAATTGAATGAACTGTTTAGTAAGGTATTTATCAAAAAACAAACAAACAAAAAAAAAACAATGTTCTCTTGTTGGGACTGAATTCTCTTGACTCTGAAGGGGTAAGGGAGAATTCCATGCTTTTGACGAGGATGCCGATCTCTTAAGGACACTGTCATAAAATAGGAGCCATTAAGAGAAAGGAAAAAGAAAGGTCTTATTTCTGTACCAAATTCTAAAATTAAGCATATATAAAAATGATTGTTAGTTAATATTTAACTAACTCTTTTGAAGTTATTTCAAATAAGAGATTTAAGTGACAATACACTTATTGAATATAATGTCATGTCAGAAATTTCATTGTACAGCGGAATAATTAAATAATGAGAAATAAACATGTCACCATCACTATCAATAATTCAAAAACCTATTACAAGTTTTGTTATTTCTTAAAACATATTTCTTTAACTTTAGTTTTATGTTTAATTTTAGATCTATGATAAAACAGCTGTAGGAATTTGCCATTTTGATCTGCCAAAACTCCTACTTTACTGAAAACAGGATTTCTTTTTCCTGTAAGAGGTTAATGCCATCTGTTTGCAGGCAACAGAATATACTCTTCTAGCTGCAATTTGGTTATGAGTCAGCCCTATCCAGTCAAGGTACTCACTCCCATGATCAATGTGAATGATTCAGGATTGAGCACATTGCCCAGGTGTAGCCAATGAGAGCCTATTTGAGATTTTCAGGAATTTTGGGAAAGACTCAGACTTGTGTTGCTGACTTTCTGGCAAATAAGCCTGGAGCTAAAAGGAGAATTTTTTGAAGTTTTAAATTTTATTCTTATTGCAATAATATATATGAAATATATATAAATGTTTTACTTTGACCATTTTGAAGTGTATAATTCAGTAGTATTGTATTTATAATATCCTGAAACCATCTGTGCTATTTATTTCCAAAACTTTATTACCCCAAAGAAACTCAATAATTATTAGACAATAACTCCCCATTCTCCTTTCCGCACAACCCCTAGTAATCTTTAATGTACTTTCTCTATGAATGATTGTATTTTATATGCCTCTTCTAAGTGGAATGATACATTTGTCCTTTGTGTCATGGTTATTTCTCCTAGCATAGGGTTTTAAAAATTCTTTATGTATCAGAACCTCATTCATTTTGTTACTGAATAGTATTCCAGTGTATGTATATAAGGCATTTTAACCACTCATCTGTTGATGGACATTCCAGTTCCTTCCTCTTTTGGCTGTTGTGCACGCCTGTTTCTTAGCTGTCTGAGGAACAATCATACTACTTTCCACAGCTGCAGAATCATTTAAATTCCTACTATCAGTGCACAAGAGTGTATACATCTAAATAACTTTTGTATATTCTTGATGAGTTGGCCCTTTTTTCAATATATAATGGTCTGTTTTGTCTCTTATAGTAGGTTTTGACTTAAATTTTGTTTGGTTTAATATTAATATAGGCATTCCAGCTCTCTTATGGTTACCATTTGGATAGAACATTTTTTTCCATCCTTGCACTTTCAATCTATTTGTGTTTTTCAATCTAAACAGTCTCTTGTAAACTCTATATAGTTGTATTTTCTTTTATTCATTATGCCGATCCCTACTTTTTGATTGGCAAATTTAATCTATTTGGATTTAAAGTAGTGACTATATAAGGAAATACTTGCTCCTGCCATTTTGCTATTTGTTCACTGTATGCTTAATACTTTTTTTTGTCTCACACATTCTTCATTTCTGCCTTTTGTTACATTTGATTTTTTAAAATAATGAACTATTTTGATTCCCTTCTAATATTTTTTTCTGCATAGGTTTTAGATATTTTCTTTGTGGTTACCATTAAGATTATATTTAACACCCTAAATTTATACTAATCTAGTTTAAATTGCAGCTAATTTCACTTCAACAGCATATAAAACTGTCTCTATACAGCTATGTTCTCTCCCACCTCCTTTCTATTGCCATTGTCACAAGTTACACCATTATCTATTGTGTGTACGATAACAGAGACATATAATTATTTACCTATTTGCCTTTTAAATTCTGTAGGGAATAAAGTGGAATTACAAACCAAAACTACAATAATTCTGGATTATCTTCATGTCCATGTGTTTACCTTTATGAGGGACCTTTATTTCTTTACACGGCATTGAGTTACTGTCAGGTGTCCTTCCGTCTCAGCCTGGAGGACCCCCTGCACTGTTTCTTGTGGGGCAGGTAGAGTAGTAACGAGCTCCCTTGCATTCATTTTTCTGAGAATGTCTTAATTTCTCCCTCATTTTTCATGGACAGTTTTGCAAGATACAGAATTTTTGAATGGCACTTATTTTTTTCATTTATTCATTTTAGTATATAATCCCATTTACTGTGCCCTGCATGGTCTCATGAGAAATCAACCATTAAACTTACTGAGGCTCATTGGTACAATAGACCACCATTATTGTTTTTTAAAAGATTCTTTCTGTAGGGCATAACATTTAATAGCAGAATTAAAAAGCTGAACAATTTCTGAAACTAGAATACATTTTTGTTTACCTATAACTTTTTTTTTTTACTTTGTTGGTTTTACTCATAGACTATCTAAGTGATAAGAGTGTTGAGGAAGGTTTCAAATGTCCTCCCTTTGGAAGGACTACATCTTCATGAACATTCCACATCATCATACCTTAAAAAAGCCTGGGTGGTCCACCTAAGTTCTACCCTATGCCTTGCAAAGAAATTCATTGTCATCTTTGTTATTTTCATTAAGGGCTAAGATCTTAATTCCAAGGTTTAACTGTTGAACTGGGAAAAGTACTAAAGAATTGTTTATTTTAGTTTTATGAATGTTAATACATGCTTGGAACATATGCAGATGCTAAAATGTTACTATTTCTAAGCTAAATTTAATTTTGGCATTTCTTGTTTTAGAAACATTTATTGCAAATAAACTGTGTTTTATATATAACCTAATATGTAATCATGTGATTATATATCATACATAAAGCAGAGAATGCATCTTCATTTTCAGTATTTTTACTTTAATGGCATTAATATACATTTATATTATTACATTACATTTCCCCAATCTACCTCACATTTTTATATCATTCATTGAATTAAGAGATATTTTTTTCAATGCCTGTTACATCAGTCCTGAGACCTGTTTACACTCAGACCCACCCTTCCTTTGTTATGCATCCTATATTGGCTGTGTTTACTCAAAAAGGCTATTTTCATTTGTAGGCTGACCCAAGGGGCAGTGTTTCCCAGGTTATTGGGTAAACTGTCTTCAATTTGGGGGTGATCAATGTGTGATATTTACAGGAGACTGAAAGGCAGAAGGAAGACATTCCAGGGTATTTCTCTCCCTCCTTTTCTTTCTCTGGTAAGATCTCCATGACAGCCATGCCTCATGCTCAGACCCATTAAGGTTCTGGCTTCAGGTCTTACTGTCACCTAAGCTCCAGTGCATACATGACATTGTTGAATTTCATAGTTGCATCTTTGTTCAAAAGATATAGGAAAAAACTGGTTTGGGATCAATAAGAGAAAAAAATGAGATTGTAACAGGGGAACCTGGCTAGATTGCTGGTGGATGGGGAGAGACTGCCCGTTCCAGAGTTGGAATGGGACCCCCAAGGTGGCAGTAAGAACCTGCCTTCCCCAAGAGGAGAGGAGCCATAGCAGAAGGGTGCCTAAGGCAACATTAAGCAAGCTAGTGCAGTACCTGAACCAGCCCAGCGTGCCAGTGTGTGTTGCCCTGGTAACCCAGCAGCAGTGTGACTCAGCGGCAGGAAGCTTGTAGAGATGCATGCACCAAACTGGTGAGATGCTTGGACAAAGGAAAAGACCCTCCTACTGGCTTCTGCCGTGCGTAGGATTTTGATCTGGGACTTTAAAATGGGGGGCATGTGGACACTCGCTCTTTTTCCTTGCCTTCACTCGGCTAATTGTGAGGTGGGCCATGTGCCTCGCTGGAAGTGGCCTGTGGGATGCTGTGGCTCTGTGCCCCGTGAATCCTGGACGGCATCCCGTCTCTTGCTCTGAGAGCAGTACATGGTCATGCAGGTTGGCGTGTTTGCCCACACCAGGGGTGTGACCAGCACTGGGGACTGGGGCCCCATGGACACAGCCCCCTGAACAACTTGCTGCAGTGACCTGGCAACAGCCCCAGGTCCCAGGCAAAGAAGCTCTGGTGAGGCAGTGGCGATGCGGGTTTCACAAATACGCACTCTAGGGAGAGCCAGAAACCACAAACTACCCCCAGCCGTATAGCAGCCTTGGGCTCCAGAAGAACAGGTAAGAATAGAGCTGGGCGTCTGGATACTAACTCTGGTTCTGGAAGTTGCTGGCTTCTTTCTGTATTTTGTGGAAGACTTGTCCTGGACCTGGGGAGTTCCCACTCCCGCAAACTGGGCAACCTGTTAAAAAAGATCTTTTTCCTTCCCTACCAATTTTTGTATTATGCTATATTGAGTGGCAGGTGGCCAAATCCCACTTTGTTCAGTAACAAAATGAGAGTATATGAAAACAAAGAATGTACTCAACTCTTACAGGGAGTTTTGATAGTAATGGGGTGATAGCAATCAGGTGGTAGACCGTGGGACCAAGATAAAAATATAAGATGGGAGAAATAATAGATTTTATTTTGATAGGGATGATCCAATATAGAGAGAAAAGTCAATGATTCCTAGAAAGAAGGAGAATTGCTGGAAAAATGTCATTGATTATGTAAGGGTAAAAGGGATTTATTGCAAAATGAAGGATTCATTTTGGCCAGGGACATGGATAGTTTATCTA
This sequence comes from Mormoops blainvillei, assembly GCA_004026545.1. Taxonomy (NCBI): domain Eukaryota; kingdom Metazoa; phylum Chordata; class Mammalia; order Chiroptera; family Mormoopidae; genus Mormoops; species Mormoops blainvillei. The sequence continues at coordinate 78,691 of PVJD01006806.1, forward strand.
GAAACAGGAATAACAGGAGAGAAACAGTATATGGACACTCGAGTGCACAGGTTAGTTGACAAAGCAGGGGTTTTCTTTTGACTCTTCTTTTTATTTCCTCTCAGTGAAAAATATTGGTTAAATAAAAATATGTAGATGAATCTACACATTTAGAAATATACAGTGATATAATCTGTATTACTCTAGATTTCTATATTCCTTAGGACATCTCTAGATAGATTTGGAAAAAATTGTGCAAAATTTGATTCCAAAAATTAAGCAGTAACTCATTTGCTAAGCCCATGTAACCCAGATGGCTCACCTTTTCTACCTCTGTTACTCTAAATAAATTTTCTTTTATAATTTGAAAAAAAATTAAGCAGATAAATAAATTGATACAGTAGCATATGTGTGTATATTTACATTATATGTGTGTGTATTAAGATATATATCACAAGTAAATATTTATATGTGTATATGTGTGTATATATCTATATCTATATCTATAGATATATACATATATAGTCAGTCCAGAAAAAGTCCAGCCATTGTTAATATAATGTGAATGGTTTGCATGACATTGATGTAACCTGGCAGCCAAGGAGAGTGGTCTGGAATGCACATGTGTGAACAATGACTACTTCACTGTACTAGTCAGTTGGGGTGGTAGATACTGTTGAGGGAGCATGTGTACTGTCTATCGCATTCAAAATGACGGAGCAAATAAAGCAACGAATCTACATCAAATTTTGTGTTAAGCTTGAACATTCCTCTGCGGAAGCTATTTGGATGATTCAGAAGGCTGCAACTATGGGGAATTAGTGATTGGCAGCTTTATCACAACAATGTGCCCCGTTCATGCATCACAGCTCATGGAGGGTATTTTTGCAAAACTCTGAATCACCCATGTGACTCAGCTGCCTTACAACCAGATTTGGCACCCTGCATCTTCTGGCTTTTCCCAAAACTAAAATCACCTTTGAAAGGAAAGAGATTCCAGTCCATTGACGAGATTCAGGAAAACACGATGGGGAAGCTGAATACGATTGGGAGAACTGTGTGAGGTCCCAAGGTACCTACTTTGAAGGGGACTGAGTCATCATATGTGCAATGTTTCTTGTATCTTGTGTCTTCTTCAATAGATGTCTCTGTTTTTCATATTACATGGCTGGATACCTGCTGGACAGACCTTGTGTATATCACAAATACATATGACCAATTATATTTATATCTTCCAAATTTTCAGTTTATCAATTTAGTCAGTATACAATTACAATATCAGGAAATAAAATACAGATATTTAGAATATAATTAATAAAATCAAAAATTAAAAATTCAAAGGGCAATTATTATTTAAAAATACCGTGTCTTGCTATGTATAATGCATACCTTTTTACCCAAATTTCTGAAGGAAAAATAAGGATGTGCATTATGTATGGGTATAATGATTACATACCATGGGTGTAGTAATCTCATGTAAAATGGATTATTTTATGTGTATAAAAATATGGGTACACATTATACATGGTGAAATACAGTATTTATATTTGCCTTTTAAAATAAATTAAATATCTTACATGCTTAATTAATAAAAGATGCCATGTCATTTATGTCTCATTAAAGAAAATGTATGTTCTAAGATTGTCTTTTAATTGACAGGTGGGGCCAAGTAGTGTTAAAGATCTTTATCCATTTTGAAACACTTCACACATTTAAATGTTTGAAAGATTATCCAGTGATTTTGAGTAAACAGCTTTGCTTCTTTCACTAGTTTGCACTGAATGCATTCCTTTAATTGTCAGTTGCTGCATAGTATACACATATTGCAGTATTTTTTTCTTGTTTATCAGTTTTTATACAACAATTATTAGAGTCAAGTAACACTATAAATCTGGGTAATTTCAAAAAAGAAACAACTACCTGTGTTCCAAATTAATTGGTTATTCAAGGAGAGTTTATGAAAGCTTCCGTAGAAGAAATCCAATATTAAGACCATTAGCTACTGGACATGAAGATCGCTGCCTAGCAAGAGCCCAAAGCAAACAATTCTCTGAGCTATAACTCAGTTATTATTGGAAATACTGATAAGTGATTTACATTAAATATCCCTGAAGAGTCAAAATGTTTATATGTAGTTATATGTGAGTCTTTATTTATATACCTGTCACACACACACACACACACACGCGCGCGCGTGCGGGGTTTTGAATGCTCTTATAGTTGGGGAACCTGACTTGTATAGGGAATCTTGATTTGGAAAGTTTTTGTTTGATGGATGCTTGGAAATCTAGACAATATATTAAAAGGATGAATAAATACTTGAATTTAAAGCAGACTGTATAGAAAACGATGTAGGGCTTCTGATGGCTATGTATCAGTCGGAAGAAAACTATGGCTCTGGCAATAGATGAAGTAAGTTTGAGGTTCACATATAAGGGAATTGGACTTTGACCAGTCAGCATCCTGAAAACCCAGTAGCAGAGGACCCTGTCATAGGGATATATTGTAAGTTGTTTTATTCTAAGTACTGTTTCTGTAATGCACCAGAAAAATTAGAAAAGACAAATTCATAGACTGTGTCTTGATGATGGATATTTTCTTCCTGGATTTACTCTCTTTTCTTGGACTTTTTCCAAGCTGGCTAGTAACTAGCAAAATAAAGACTTTGCTAGTAACTAGCAAAATAAAAAATGGCATCATGAGACCATTTTTTTCTCCTTTCTTTAAAAAAAGATTTTATTTATTTTATTTTTAGACAGAAGGGAAGAGAGGGAGAAAGAGAGGGAGAGAAACATGTGTGGTTGCTTCTCACGTACCCCCCACTGAGGACCTGGCCCACAACCCAGGCATGTGACCTGACTGGGGAATTGAACGAGTGACCCCTGGGTTCACAGGCTGATACCTTTTATCTCCTTTTATCTTAGGTCATAAATATTTATCAACATGCAGTGTTTTTTTTTCTTCTTACAATGACAAATATATGTAAGAACAAAGCTTTAAAAAATAATGTTTATGAATTTGTGTTTGTTTAAGGCACTAGGCCTGTAATTGAATTTGAGGATAATCATTTTGCGTACATAGCATGATATTTGTATAGTATGTGTTATTAGTAATTACCTAACAGACTACTGTTGAGTAAACATAAATAACTTGCCTCTGAATTTGTGTGAATCATTAAAGCAGAGATAGTCTGTACATTATATGAGTAACTTAGTTACCTAAAAACTTTATGTCTCCACATAAAAACCTAATTTGTTATACATTATTTTAGTAGGAAATCACAGTTGTTAGTATAATTCTATACTTTATCATGGAAATAGTTTCCTTGCTCATAATATATGAGGTTGACTGTCTACTTACTCATTTACAACTGTACTTTATTATACCTACATTTTTCTTTCCTCAGGAGAATTCTGTTGTTAAATTATAACAGATGTATGTTCTGTGACTTAACCAAGAATATGTATATGAATTTATTGTAAGTATGGTTGTTAAATTTTTCTTTTTAGCAAACTATTAATAGGGAGATTACTTAAATAATGTATTTCTATGTTTTAATTCTTCAATTTGCAATTTGAATAGAAATGAATAATACTTGTTCTTTTTCCATTTTACATTTTATAATAACTTGTACATTTATGTGCATAATCTTCGATGATCTGGAAATTTAAAAATATGAATTGTTTAAAATAAATACATTGCATTGATGCTTTTCCCTTTTCTTAGTAATTATAATAATCTAGCACTTGTACTTTGCTATCAGTTACTAGCACTAACATTTCACCTACATTAACAATTTAACCCTCATAACAGTTCTTTGAACTTAGCACACTAACAGCTGGTAAGCGTAACAACAGCCTGGCTGCAAGCATGGGAGGCCTATGTGGCAAAGACATGAGGCCAACTAATGCCCTCAGTTTGACAAACTCTGAGACAGTGAGTTATGCCGGTTATCAAGTGAATGAGTTTGAAAGTAGCTCTTCTCTAAGTAGAGCCTTTAAATAAGACCACAGCCCTGACCAACACTTTTATTACAGATTTGTGACAGATATTGAAACCAAGGACCCAGTTAAGCTATGCCCAGATTTATGACCTATAGAAACTTAAGATTAAAGTGTGTTGTTTTGGGCCACAAAATTTTAGGGTGATCTTTTATGTAGCAATAGGTAAATAATACATAAACTCTATGTGGGAGGCATTTGCATAAGGGTGTGAATAATGGAGTAGAAAATATTGAAGGTTAAATGAAGGCTGTCTGTCACAGTCTACTCTCTGTCTCCCCTGATTTTATCATTCCTGTGTGCAAAATAAACTCATGTCCTCCTAAGGTCTCCAAAAGATAGATAGCATCAACTCAAAATCCAGAACCTGGTCATCTAAATTAGGCCCAGATATAAATCAAGGTCCTTGAATGGAGCTCCATTAAGTTTAGTTAAACAAGTATTCTCTCCTTAATAAGTTGTTTAAACAAATTAACCCCTGTACTCTCAGTACACAGTGAAGTGACAGAAATATGATACTATAAAAGTATTTTTTTAAATAAAAATGTCATGGGATGCATAAAGGAGTCTTTGGTCATAATGCTTTTGAAATTGAGTGCAGTAAATATTGGAATGTCTTCGATTAAGTCTTAAGCCCTGTGAATAGTTCTACATGATTCTAGACTCTGCCCTCCTTTGGGTTTTTGGTTTTACTCTGAGTTTTATCCTTCCTTTTTCTTAATTGGTAGCATGTGCTTGCAGCCGAGTTATTTTCTCAGCAGCTTGCTAACAATAGAATTTTGGGAGTCAAAATCCCATTTTATACTGAACTATTCTCTATATTTCAATCTAAGCTGATGATGTTTCAGTGAGTGTATATATATATACATATTAAGTATGTTGGCCTTCTGTGAATCTCATTACAATTCTCTCCGTTAGACAGGGCTTTTCAGCTTCAATACTATCGATATGGTAGTTTTGAGCTAGATATTTATTTGTCGTGGTAGAGGGAGGACAGTTATATTCATTACAAATATGTAGCAGCATACCTGGCCTCTACCCACTAGAAACCAGAAGTACTTCCCCAAGTTATGATAAACCAAACTGTTTCTAGACATCAGCCAATATCTCCCATAGGGAGAATGGAGGTGGGAGGAGGTAGACTTTCTTCTGGTTGAGAATCATTTGCATTTGATCGACATTGTTATAGATAGTTCCTTTTACACCTTGACTTCCTTCAAGGATGCTTGATGGACAGTGCTCTTAAGATGATTATGAATGTATTGTTTGATGGGATCTGTAAGCCACATCCTTAATCTGTGTACAGGCATTTTATCTGACCGAATGTGATACTTTAGATAATTTTGGTATCTGACAGAAGATTTGGATCATATTTTAGTCATCATTGGAGCATGTTTTTCTGGCATTGCCCTGAATGTGATCTTGTATTTTAGGTATCATGCACAAAAATTATTTTCAAGGCTCATGTGAGGGAGTTTTATTCCTGAATTTTCCTCCAGGAGTTTTACGTATTTATGACTTACATTTAAGTCCTTTTTTTAAATAATCCTCACCTGAGGATATATTTATTGATTTGAGAGAGAGAGGGGAAGAAAGAGAGAGAGAGAGAGACATTGATGTAAGAGAAACATCCATCAGGTGCTTCCTGTTTGCACTTGGACCTGGGACTGAATCTGCAACTTAGGTGTGTGCCTCAACTGGGGATTAAACCCAAAATCTTTTGGTGTATGGAACAATGCTCCAACCAACTGAGCCACCCAGCCAAGCCTATGTTTAAGTCTTTAATTGATTTTTAGTTAATTTTGTGTATAAGGTATGGTCCAGTTTCATTGTTTTACATATGAGTATTCAATTATCTCTGCATCATTTATTGAGAGATTGTTTTTTCACCATTAAGTATTTTTGGCTGCCTTGTCAAATGTTACTTGGCCTTACAGTCTTAGCATTATTATTGGGCTCTTCATTCTATACCCAAGTGCAGGTTCATCTGCCTGCTGCACCAAAAGCCACTTATGAGACAGGTACTTGTGAAAGGGAAAGTGATTTATTCAAGTGCCATCATCTTGAGAAGATGGGGGACTCTTGTCTTAAAGCCCATCTTAACATTTCAGTGCAGGCACAGGTTTTTATAAGGAAGGAGAGGGAAAGTGGAACAAAGAGATCGTGATTCTTTTCTTTTAAATCTATTCAACCATTCTATTTCACTTGATCAGAGAATTCATTTTTATTTAAAGTAATTATTGATAGGGAAGGACATACTATTGCCATTTTGTTAATTGTTTTCTGGTTACGTTGTAGATCCATTATTCCTTCTTTCCTATACTGCTTTCTTTCCTTATGTTTTGATGTGTTTTGGTATCATTATGCTTTCTTAAACTCCTTTGTCATTTTCTTTTGTGCAGTTGCTACATGTTTTTCCCTTGTGGTTACCATGATGGGGAGCCTTTTGTTAACTAAAACATCTTGCTGCAATGAGAGGCAGAGAATTTTTGAAACTATAAAATCATGGCTCCTTTTTCTTTGTTAACCTTGCCTTTAGTTTATCACTATCCTCTTTCAAATGTTAAAAGCAGAAAAAGAAACCAGGTGGCATTTTTAATACTATGGTTGGGATCTTAATAGTTAGTTCATCCAATTCATTAGATAAATTTTCTACTCTTTTCATAATTTTGGAGAACAATGTTGCTAAACTTAATTTTGTTGCATAGCAAAGCTCTTCCTCCCTCCAATGGTAGTATTACCATCCTTTACTTGAAATTTTTACCTATACATTATCAAAGACCATAAGCCTTCAAGTAACAGCTTCTTCAAGGCACTTTAATTTTTCACTCTACAAAACCCTCTTCTCAGTCCCAAAGCAGTCCGACAGTTATTTTTAAAGGAATTACCCATTTTTTGGAAAGATTTTATTTATTTATTTATTTGAGCAAGGGGAAGGGAGAGAGAAAGAGAGGGAGAGAAACATCAATGTGTGAGGGATACATCTATTTGTTGCTTCTCGCACGCCCCCAACCAGGGCCTGGCCCTCAACCCAGGCATGTGCCTTGACTCGGAATTGAACAGGTGACCTTTTGGTTCACATGACAGCACTCAGTCCACTGAGCCACATCAGCTAGGGCCTATAGTTTTTGTGTTTGTTACAGCAACATGCCACTTCGAGATATCCAAGTATGAAATTATTTATTGCTGCATAAAAAACCCCCAAACTTAGCATATCAAAATAGCAAACACATTATTTTTTTAAGTCTTTATAGGTTTTTAAGTGCTTAAAACTTGTTAATTCTGGCTCAGTCTTGCATGAAGCTGCGATCAAGGCATTAGCTGTTGCTTTGACCATCAGCACAAGGCTTGAGTGGGTCTGGAGTAGTCACTTCCAGGCTCACATACATGACTGTTCAAAAGATGCGTCAGTTCCTTGCCACATGTACCTGTGCGTATGACTGTTGGCCTTATGTCTTACACTGGAGCAAATAATGCAAGAGAGAGAATGGGTTTAAGACACAAGCAACAGTGTCTTGAAATCTATCCATTGAAGAAATATGCCCACCTTCTACACGGTCCTGTTCCTCATGCAGTGCAGTGCCCGACAATGTGGTGGGGAATTACACGTGAGAGCGAATAACTGGAGGCAGGAGTTACTGAGGGCCTGTTAGAGGGTGGCCGTTCCATTAACGGGGGAGAAATGGAATGAGGGAAAGATTCAACTCCTAGAACCCAGAATGTATCAGGCTTTAATCAATTATTGATTAAAAAAGAGTCAGTGAAATTTTTAGGTATTTTTTTAGTTTTTTTCTTAACATCTTTAGATAAAACACTGTTAAGAGACATTTTCTAGGTCCTTTCCCTGGATGACCACTTTATTCTTATATCTCAGGATAATAATAAATTTGTGAGGCATGATTTCTTTTATAGAGAATTATGTTACAAAATTAGTTAACTTGTATGTCTTTGCCTTTTCCAAAATTCTTTCTGACATATATTTGAATATACTCCCAAACAGTCAGACTCCTATTTCTTCTTTCTGTGATCTACTGAATTTATTTCCTGTGGCCTAGATGTCCTCAATTATATATTATCTGGTTCATTTGCATTTATATGTATTTGCTTTATCTCTTCAAATATTTCCAATTTTTGAAGGCATGATGACTGTTTTTTATGATTTTTATTCATGCATATATATCCAAGCAAATTTAAGTCAGGATCTCAAAGAGATATCTGCACTCCCATATTCAGTGCAGTATTATTCACAACAGTCAAGATAGAGAAGCAATCTCAGTGTCTGTTGACGGATGGATAAAAAGTGGTATATACATTTAATGGAATATATATGCAGCTTTAGAAAAAGGAAATCCTGCTGTATATGACAACATGGAAAAACCTGGAGGACATTATGCTAAGTGAAATATGTCAGTCACAGGAGGACAAATTCTGTGTGATTCTTCTTATATGAGGAATCCAAAGTAGTAAACTCATACAAGCAGAGAGTAGAATGGTGGTTTACAGGGCTTGGTGGGAGGGGTTGGGGCATAGAGGAAATAGAAGCTTACTGTTCAGTGGGTATATGGTCACTTACCTAAGATGAATAAATTCTACAGTCTGTTGTATAACATTGTGCCTATAATTAATAGCACTGTATTGTGTGTGTGGACACAGAATACAGGGTATGACAAAAGCAGGTTTACAGTTCATATGGAAAAATTATATAATACAATAATAAATAATAACACAAGAATAAGCTCTGTGTTTCGTGTACACACAATGGTGAACCTCCTTTTTCCCACTCCTGTATATGAGCAAGTTCTTAGTTCCCAGAATCTAGAAATTCAAAAAAATTTTTTTCTGCAGTGTAAAAATATTTGCCTGAATTTTTTGAGAAGCTAACTCCATAAAGCATTTATATAAAGTGAGAATATTAAAAATAATTTCACAAAGAACTGCAGGATCCTTACTGAAATATATCTATGTAAAATCAAAGCAAATCTAGCTAAATATAAAGCTTTGGAAAGAATAGCATAAAAATACACTTACATCTTTCAAAAAAATCAATAACATTTAGTAAAAGAGTTCCTCTCCCCCAAGAAAATCTGGATTCTACTTCTAATGAAATGTCACACAAGAGCCCTTAAGAAAAATGTAGCACAGTTTAGTGATTTTTTGAATGAAATTTCCAGAATTCTACCAAATTCGCAATATATATATACATTTGTAGTAAAATTATGACTTACACCTCTTGTCATTTTATCAGTTGCTGCATTGATCATAAAGTGTTGCCCATTTTTATTTAAAGATAGCTGTACTAAACCCTAACTATGATCAAATAAAACCAGACAACCTTGAAGGTGAGGGAAGAGAATTTTTTGTAACACAGCACCATGAATATTGGATTTAAGCTAATGGACCAAGAAAACATTTACTAAAGGTAAAAAGGTATTGAGATGCTCTCTTAAAGGGATTAGTGAGATTATTCAGAGGACCCCTTGCTTTGGGTTAACAACTCTACCGTTTACCAGCTTCCCCTTACTTATTTCTCAAATAAAATCTCATTTTATTGTGACCAGTTATATGTATAAAATTAGGAATAAAATGATATTTCAAAGTAAGTTAGACTAATGCAACATACTGAACCTATATTTACTTGTACAATACAAAGAAAATACACGTTTATGTGTAATATACAATGACATCTTAAATATATGCCAATTATTATAAACAAGGATCTCACTTTTTACTGTTTACCAAGTAAGATGAATTCTGGTTTCTTATATGTCTAATGTCAGAACATATCTGTGTCTTTTCCTATCAGTGCACTGAACCTTGAAAACATAATTCAATAGAAAAAGGATAATAATCAATAGTACTGGTGTATGCCAAGATAATATAACTACAAAGACATGGAGAAAAGGTGAACTTTTTCTATTATTTGTAAATAAATATCAATTTATTATACATTTTATTAGATCTTTAAAAATCTCTCTTAAATTTGGAACAGAGAGGGAGAGAGAGAGAGAAAGAGAGAGAAAAAGAGGGAGAGAGAGAGAGTTGTTGTTCTACTTATTTATGCATTTATTGGTTGATTGTTGTATGTGTCCTGACTGGCGATCAAACTTGCAACCTTGGCATACTGGGACAACACTAAACAAATGAGCTACTTGGCCAGGACAAGATTATTTTTTCCCAGTAAAATATTTTTGGGAATAAATATCTTTTTACTCAGAAAAGATTTGTTTGCCTTTTTTTCAATATGTTTTATGTTCTCCACAATGGTTTGGATTATCATTTAAACAATTCACAGGGTATAAAAGAAAATGCTTATAGAAATGATGAGATAGCTTCGGCTGGTGCAGCTCAGTGGTTTGAGCGTCAGCCTGCGAACCAAAGAGTCTCTGGTTTGATTCCCCAGTCAGGGCACTTGCCTGGATTGTGGGCCAGGTCCCCAGTACGGGACGTGCAAGAGGCAACCACACACTGATGGTGCTCTCCCTTTCTTTCTCCCTCCCTTCCCCTCTGTCTAAAGATAAAATAAATAAAATCTTTTAAAGAAATAAATGATGAAGTACATTTTTGTTCTGTAAAATCAAATCTGAATAGAATCATGTTAATTAATTCAGTGTCTCTTCAAATGGTAAACTTAAACAGGAATTGTTAAATCAGTCTACCATATAACCGATTGTACTGTATAAGATAATTAAACAAGTAAAGAGTATCATTTGCTACTGACCATGGATAATTTATGGTGCAAAATATATATAACAATATTTTTACTCAACCCCTTAATAACAATGTCAGTAACCCATAAATGGCAATTTAACAGCTCTGTAGAGACTCATTCATAAGGAACAGAAGTAAGGTACTAATCAGAGATTGCTCTTTTAACAGAATGAATTAAATGGCAGTGCCTGTGATTATATCATAATGATTAACATTAAGCGAATATGATGAAGCATGTAGTGAATTCTCAATATCCCTTTCAGAGGAAGTGGGTTACCCTAATCTACTTTGATCTCACTGTGTTCAAATGTATTCTGCTAAAAATGTGTGTGGTTTCAGAGATCAGAATAATCAGGCATCACGTGGAACAAAAATGAGAGCTATAAAGTAAATGCATGCTGGCATATTCATTACTGTTTGCAAGGTAGACAATTTTCTTATTCTCCACAGCTCTTTCCCACATTTTGTCTCATTGAATCATCTTTCTTGTTCAAATGCACATTTATACACATGAAGCAAATGGGCATAGAACATCTTAGCTCTTCATTTCAGTTGTTACAATGACTGGCACCTATCACTGCATGGCTAATTTGGTCTTGGTAGCTGGTAACCACTGTGAAGATTTTAAAGAACAAATTAGCTAGCAGGACCGCAACCTGATTCACTTGCTATGAGAAGACATTGCTTTAATATCATATTGCTGTACTAAAAATATACATCACTTCTGAGGTTTATGTTGTAATTAAATAAAAACATGGCAAATGTGAATTATGCATAAATCCATATGTTTAGTGCTTAAAATATTAAGGGTAAATTTTATGGCACTCAAGAGTATTCAAATAATTAAAGTTTTTTTTAATTCCTATTCTTTAATTTTCTTTAGCTATGTTGACTGCTGGAGTGCACATTTTCATTGCCTCAGACTTGGCCATATTTTTCATGAGATGGTAAATTAAGCCCTGCTGTTTCTAACTTTATAAACAGGAACTGTACTGGAAAATTCCCCATTATCTTTTACTTTCTTAGTCACTTTTACTAAATTTAACCCATCTTTCCTAAAAATAAGACCAAGGTACAAAAACACAATCTTAGTACTAGATTGGGATTTTAATTATAGGAGTGTGGGGTAACTGTACCTGTGTCTATGGCTTATTTGGGCTACACAATGTTTACTCAAGCATTGAATGAATTAAGAGAAGACATACATACTCTAATTCATCTCCATACTTGCATTTCATCTGGTTCTGAAATCTTTGTTGTGTGTCATGTGAGCTGCAACTAGCTGCATTTCAAACACTGAGTGTGTCATAGTCATTGAATAGTCTGTTCAAATTTTACTCTTCACTACTGCCGAGGATTGTGTAGGCTAAGAGCTGTAACCAAATGATTCTCCACTTAAAATGAGCATAGAATCCAGATGGGAATAAAAGTAAGGTTTAATTTCTTTTTTTTTTATTATTATTTTGAGAACATGTGTTAGTGGTTGTACTATGTACTTTTATAAAAAATAAAAACAATTATAAACACACATTCATGGTAAGAATATAACATAGTACAAAAAGGAGTAAAATGTGCCCTTCTTACACACTCAAACTCTTTCTATTATACTTTACAACATGTATAATTACAGTGTATCTTCACAGACATACACAGATAATCATTTGTATATATTATTTTAAAAATACCTTTTATTATGTTTGTACACTAGTCTGCACCTTACTTTACTTTACCTAACAATGTCTTAGACATTATTCCGTAGCAATACAAATAGATCTTGCTTGTTTCCATTATACTGTTTGAAAGCAGTCTATACATGACTGTACCTTGAAATAGAACTTTCTCGATTCCGCAGGATTCTGCTTACTCTTAGCGTCAGAATCCTGCTCATCCATCTCCTCTTGTTCTTGCTTTTTCTCCAATAGGTCAGTTACAAGCCTTACAATCCTATTACCTCAGTATGACAGTAAGTGAAAAATAAATTATTATTTAAAAATTGTTTTATTGTTGTTCAATTACAGTTGTCCCCATTTTCCCCCCATTACTCTGCCCTGCCCTACCCACCCCACATCTCCCACATTAACGCTCCCGCCGTTGTCTTTGTCCATGGGTCCTTTATACATGTTCCTTGACTTGACCCTTCCCCTCCTTTCCCCCATTTTCCCCCTCCCCCCTCCCCTCTGGTTACTGTCAGTTTGTTTGATATTAATTTTAATCGGTACACAGGTTACGTTGAAAGAAATTAATTATGTCCAAGGAAATAAATACAAGATATTTTGTGTAAAACATATTTTTGTATATACACATGTATACACACACACACACACACACACACAATAAAGAGAGGGAGAGATTTTAAATATAACAGAGTAGGAGTGTTTAAAAGATGCTTCCTAGAGCGAGGCAGTCATGCTTTGGTAAGCCTGACGAAATGATGGGAGGCAGGCAGCTATTACCTTCACGGTTACAAGACGAAGCTCACAGCTTCCACAGAAGAGCAGCCATGTGGTATATGGTGTTTGGATGATTTGGAAAATGGAGGGAAAACACAGGACCTTGATGGAGGTGTTAGTAGCTGATAGAGTCTGTGACATCTTTCAGGAGTCATCAATGCTGGGAAACAGTTTTACCGTGGGAGGAAACTTCTACTCTAGGCAAAAATAAAAAGTTGCATTAAAGCAGATTTTACCCCAAGAGAAGCCACCTGGATAGCTCATTCTTGATGAAACTGAAGAATGAGAAAAATTATCTTGCTGGAAGAGAAAGAGAAAGAATGTTTTGTGGCTTATAACTATACAGTTTGGGAGATTAAGTGAACCAGTTTGACATCTTTGCTTACCCCAGGGTCATGATAGTCTCCTATGTGTTCTTTTAAAAGTTTTATAGTTTAAGTTTTTTAATAAATCTGCACCATAGCAGGCATAAATCAAGACTTGTCCGGGCAAATAAGAACACATGGTTCCTCCTACTTAGCTATGAGACACTAATGGCTCCCTCTCTATGAGTCATAATTGACTCTAAAAGCATGAGAGTTATGTTACTGTATTGTACTCTAACATAAATATCAATTCAAAATAGATCATAGCCTATATTAATAATGACCACTGTTTTTCTCTAATGTACTCCTATTTGGTGCTAAATAGTCATCACTACCCACAGGCTACCTTTTGGCAGAAAGAGGTATAGGACTGCTGAATGACACAGATTAAATAATAGGTTGGATTTAAGAAGAATCACCTGAAAACATAAGGAAATCTCTTCCTTTTTGATACTGTCGTATTTTCTGTTCTTCTCTACATCTATTTCTCACTACCACCTATCAATTTTCATTTATAATTGGGTTTAAATGGTGACTTTTTAAATTGAATCGATTGGGGTGACATTGACTAATAAAACTATGTAGGTTTCAGGGATACAGTTCTACATACGTCATCTGTATGTTGTGTTGTGTGATAAATGGTGATGGAAGGAGACTTGGGGTGGTAAACACACAATACAATAAATGGTGATATTTGAATCAGGTTTCATACTGTTGTCAACATCAACCTAATGAAAAAACCTTGAAACACAATTTAATTGGTAGAATGGGAATCTATTTTTGGTTACATTTTTGTTAGTTTTTTTTCTT